>JAGDQP010011332.1:0-33418 GCA_022664845.1 Lepisma saccharinum
AACCTAAATTCCTAACTGAACAAAATCAACACGACACATTCAACATTCACTGTATTTACTTCATTGCAATTGCACGTCCTGAGTGTCAAAAGCTTGAAACTAATAAATGTGTATGTGAATTTCCTTTATCAGCGCGCTCATTTTCAGCAGAATGCAATATTCTTAAAGTAAATATCAATACGTCAGATGTGAATACTCTGGAAGGCGAGAGGTTTCAACTAGGATAAGAAATAGCAAGGTGCTGGCAGCTTTGGTAGCGGCCCATCGAAGACATATATATTAGTTTTGTTTATAACTTACAAGGAGACTCTGTCACTGTTGTGATGTCACTTTTAAGTAATTACTTTTTTAAATAATAGATTGATGTATGTATAATGATCGCTCTAGAGCAAGGCTGAAGTACACCATTGTATCAGAATCAAGGCTATTCTGTTTGAAGGAAGTCAATGATATTTCCTTTTCAATATGCGTTCATGAAAAAATTAAAATAATTTTCTTTATTTGGAACAACTAGTAAAAGTTTAAAGTTAATAGTTTTCTTGACTCTTGAATATTTATGTTACCAAGTAATATATTTCAGCTTTTGATGCATCTATTGTGTGAACTAACACTATACATTAACAGTGTCTAGTAATTTATTTTCCTTCCAGAAGATTTCGGCGGCACACATGAAAAAGGCAAAAGGGTCGACTTCATGAACATGTGAATGCCCAATTATGTAATTTTGGACCTTCAAAATACGTATTTTTGAATGTCATATCATAAGCATAAAATGTAATGTACGAAAAAGAAAAACAATATTAATTAGCCATATACTTGTTCTCTTTCATTACAAATCCACTGGCTACCAGTCCCCCATAATGAGACATGTTGGATTTGTTAATTATTTCTAATAAAAGAAAGGGATAAGTCAATGATATTCTTTACTGGAAGTAGAATTCTCTTTTCACGGTTAAGTCCAGGATGTCTCATCATGTATTAACCTACTCATGGTAGAGGGTATCACGCTTGCCAAAGGCGCTCTTTGTAGCTGGCCTTGGAAGCGATAATAATTCACTTTCTGTTGATTTGTATTTTAATTGAATTAATAAATGATTTCCGACCTTTCCTCATAATCCAGTTTTCAGATTTCTTCTAAATACTTATTAAAATAGTAATATTATGTCGAGAATGTAGTAAATTTCGATTTTTTGTTCATAAATCATACAAATTATTTTCTTTTCAATTCTCTAATACTGTTGCAGAACACGATTGGACAATTACACCTCACCAACCGTACATGTAGCCCAGATGCTATGCGGTCTTTTGAGCTAAAGAGTTGATTTCTTTTGCTGGTTATCTACGTTCTTCTGTGATTATCATGTACCAACAAAATGGAGGATTGTTCTAGCAATATGATTCACAGTACCATAAGTCCATACGTCTCAGGATTCTGTTTGCCAGATATTCGTCGATTCACCCGTATCATATGTTAGATAAAGATAAAATGCATTTTATGGGCGGTAATAGCACTATATATTACGCCTGTCCCGAAACTCATATGTTAGATATCTTAGCTAAAATAAAATCTTACCACACGTTTTAATTCTTTGACTAAATCTTAAAGAGTTTAGACTACGTAGTTTACAGGCCGGGTTGGACTGTATTGAAAATACATGTATTTCGGCAATATTGTAGTTTCATATTTTCTGTTGAAAATAGAATTAGATAAGTAATTTACATTTAGTAATAAAATACTTGCACAAAGTATTTTGTTTTTGAGATAATTTATGGTCCAAACAAAAGTAATTCAATAGACCTCGTGGAGAGAAAACCGACATTTAAATTTACTTATCTATTGGTACTAATTTATCTCATATAATATACACAAAACTCAATAACAATTATGCTATATTTCGCGATTGTAGTTGATTGTATTATCGGACGACAGGAAAAGAATAAATGATAAACAGTAAATAAGATTTACAAAATTAACAAGATGAGAATGCTGTTCTGCCTACA
The DNA here is from genome assembly GCA_022664845.1 of Lepisma saccharinum. Lineage (NCBI taxonomy): Eukaryota > Metazoa > Arthropoda > Insecta > Zygentoma > Lepismatidae > Lepisma > Lepisma saccharinum. The sequence continues at coordinate 2,002 of JAGDQP010011332.1, forward strand.
GAATGAGCACTCAAGAAAAGTGTCTATAATGGTATCTATAATAGAGGCTCTGGTCACTTCCTTCCCTATCATTTCCTTCGAATTATCTCCAGAAAGTGTATATTAAAAATTTAAGAAACGCTTCCAGTAACCGTTGCAGTTAGGCAATACATTGACGTTTAAAGTGTAATGGCTCCAGGCATATGTTACCAAATAACAAGAAGAATACAAATTCTTCACATGAACAGCTATTGAAATAACTGATGATCTTCTGAGGGTGAATTGTTTGGATTTCATATTGGCAGAAATACAGTGGTTTGTACACAATCTATGGATATGAATGAAAAGAACTTTAAATTTCTTGAAGATAAAACTAGGAATCTGAATTTGTTGGAAAATAACCCATTAACAGGAGGATATTTGACTAACTTCTATATATCAGAAAGAATACTCGCCGAGGGGCATCATTGATCCATTATTTGATAAGATTTATGTCTGCCGTCTGATTTATAAATATTATTTACGATATATTTGGCAGATCAATCAAATGGCATTTTGTTAGAGAAACTTGCCTGGCCTGGCTAGGAAGCACCGAAAATATTGTATACCAAAGGAACTAAAGTGTAAAACAGTATGTAAAAACTCATGTACGTTGTAATTTATATTTACAAGTATATTTATATTGATGTACATATTTAATAATATACCGCTTCGGTTTAAAAAAAAAAGTTTTGTAAATTACATTAGAATATACTTTTGTTGTTTATTATTTACTCCACTGAGATTTTCTTCGAAACAAACAACGTAGACCTACAAAGTATTTTACATTAAAAATTGTACTCTTCACAATTATGACTATTTTGTATCACAAATTCATTATGCAAAATCGTTTATATTTTGTTTTCCTGTATTTGTGGTCTATCAGGAATACAATAGAATAAATTTTGAATACTTTCTATCAAAAATATCTTTAGGGAGAACTTTGCCTTGCACTGCAGGTAGAACCTTTAATTCTAAGTATATGCATTTTCTTTTGATTCCTTCGGTGATAATTTTTTCCTATCTTTTCCACTTGAATTTCCGCTGACTGGGAGCGATTTATAAAATATTAATTTTACAAGTCTAATTTCTATTATTCTAATTCAGAAGGATTTAGATCTCTCATCATGTTTCATTTATGTTCAATAGATGACATACTAGAGCTGTCTCGTATTCTTAGAACGGAAACACTAAACGTCAGAATGTATATCAAAAGCTTCAAACAAAGTAGACAGTCCTCTTTTACCTTCACCATTAGTTCAATTTTAAGTCATCATTTGAACATATCGTAACGAATTTCAACACTTAATAAGAACTCTTGAAATTGAAGAAACAACAAGTTTGTGTCATATGAAATGCCATTTAGGCTTGATAGCACCTTTCATTCATACGAGTTAGCCATTTTTGACAGGCTTCCAGGGCAATTTAAGCCCTGCCTCTATAACAACTATAATGAAATAAATCTCATCTGTAATGTTTCAAGGCTATTCTTTCATTATGCTGTTTGTACAGATTCAGATATTTGTTTATGTTCGTTCTTGTACACGTCTACCAATAACTTCTGGTTTACAGGATTTTATCTAAATGAGGAACCAAGTTATCATGTTCGAGAGAGAATAAAGATGAAACTCTGAAGAAAAGCTGAAGGGCCATAAAAATGGATTCACTTTGTTCATAATAGACAGTGTGTACTGAATCAAGTAGCAAGTATTTATTACAAAATGACTGAAGTTATTTGAAGATGAACGAATTGCAAAAATGTGTTGCTCCCTATATGTTTTTTTTTCGTCAAGAGATCTTTTATTTGAAAAATATTGACAGTCTTCTCAATATTAAAATTATTGTTATTAGTTACGAAAATTTTCCCTGCATATCTCATTGGAATCAATGCAAATTGGAAGGCAACTTAGACGAGCAAGTTAAATAAGAAAACAACTTAGATAAGCATGCTAAACAAGAAGACAACGATTACTCTTTCTAATATAAATGCGCAATTAACTAGGAGAAGGTAATGGCTGATATAAATGTTATTTCAATGTCAATGGTAGTTTGACGCAGTAAACCATCCGATCATATATGTTGAGCTTCACATCCTGCGTACAGGATTGGATTAATTCATCTGAATGTATATAGCCGTTTTGAAAATTAAATTATTATTTAAGAATTTTTAAAACTCACTTTCTAAATAAATATATTTGTTGTTTTACACCTAATCAACTGAGGTAATTTCAAAGAAGTAATAGATAAATTTGAATAAATGTTGAATATTAATTTTTAGAATACGCAATGACCGCTAATTCCTTAAAGAACAACTGATCCTTGTATGTAGAGAGAACTCTGGTAGATGTATAATAATATAGTGTCATATGTTTTTAAGACGCATCCGTTGTTCTTTTGAGCAACGAAAATTTTTTTCCATCATTTCCAACAGTTTTCAAATAGCAAGACTTTTCCATTTTAGTTGTTACAGATTCAAGGGCATACATGACCTCCAAACTCCTTCCACTGTGACTAATTTACCTATTATAGGTGTAAACAGTCTTTATATTTAAGGAAATGCGTCCAGGGCTCTTAAGAATAGCTAAATATAAAAAATAGAAGCATTTTTTTTAAATAGGTAACTTAACTATGGAATCGTTACAGAGTTCGTATTGTACATATCAGTTGTAATATTTCAAGAATTCACCTTCATAATAATGGACTAAGCAAGCTAATGTTTGTAATAAGCTTAACTCTTAAAACCAAAAGACGCAGTCAATGTATTTCTGTTTTAATACCTTTCAATATTATCCTTAAATACCAGACGATAATATGCACAAGAGATAAATTAACACAGAAAAATGGACAGCTGCCGTGAACGAGTAGGTTTGATGCCTATTACACTACAACAACATGCCAATTCTCCGCGTATATAGAATGTTTCTCACACCTCGACACTCTTCCAGGTAGTAATGAGGCCCAGGCACTCCATTACAGGCGCAAAATTCTTAGTCAAGGAATCTTCAGCAATTGTGCGGTGTGAAAGATTTCTTCACAAAAGAGGTGAATGATAAAATTAGTAGAAACAGGCCCCCTTCCTTCTATAACGATATTTATATTTATTTTGTAGCCTTTGTGAGGAATATATCAACTTCAAGAAATTTCTCGTCTATTTGGTTTGAACTAGTGTGGTATAGGTCAAAGTGAAACTAATCTATTTTACAATGAATTGGAAGTTTTAAATCATAAGCTCATTTCTTTAGGCTCGAACTTTGAGTCAGAATCAAATGATTCATTCAAAGTTTTGCGACTCCTCGTAGTATGAAGCAATTGCTCCGATTTCTTGGTTTAATTAACGTTTGTTTTTCTTTCGTTCCTCGTAATTCGGAACTTGCCCATCCCCTTTATGATCTAACAACTAAACCTGCCAAATTCAAAAGCAACCTATCAATCAGCACAGTTTTGAGAGAACCTTCGAAACGCCTTACTTGATTGTAACACACTCGCTTATTTTGACGAACACGCACGTATTCGTTTATAATGTGACGCTTCTCGTGAAACATTGGCGTTATTTATCTCACTATAGGTGCTTTCCCAGTAGTGTTCCCTTCTATTTGTGTGTCGTAAAGTGCCTTTGAAAGAATGCAAGAAGATATCATAGAATTGGACTTCATCAGCCTAGTTTTCGCCTTGAAAATATTTTCCTTTATTATATTAGGTTTTAAATTCACGCTTTTCATCTACAACAAGACCCTTAGCTTTATTGATGTGTACAATACTCTGTGCGATAAGCACGCACAGTGAAAGGCGCATGAGGAATGTGGAGGAATGTGCAAATCAGTAATTATTGTCCCCAGGTAAAAGAAAGATACATGTTGAAGTGAGCAAGCAAAACAATAAAATAAATTCACATCTCTTAATTGTGATAAAAACCATGAATTGTCTCCCCAGATATCGTACATATCTGACCGTATCTAACCTAACCTTAACTTAACCTACCATTAAGCGAAATTAAAAATGATTCAAGATAATAATTTACATGTAACTAACGTAAGAAACTACACCAATATAGCCAAACCTAAAACATTTTCACTGATTCAAACATTCGGAGAAGTATTTAAAGTCTAGTATGTAAAGTCTATGATGTGTTTAAGATTTCATAGGCCGTATTTGCATAATGAAGATGCTTGTACGAAACATTGCAAAATTATAAAGAGGAAACTGACAACTAGAATTCGTAGAAAGAAAATCTTACACTAAGACAAAAGATAGAACAAACAAAGAAAGTTAATTATATTATAAGACCTGTCATTATCTTTACTACAACTTTATATTGTTATTACACTATTAATATTGGAAGATTAATTCCGAAATCTATTATCATAGAACTAAATCTTCTGAATAACTCTGTCTGAATTTGGACTGCAGATATAAATGTTACTTACGCATTATGTGTATACATTAAATTAAAATAAATAGAAATTTAGTTTCTGTAACTTACATCCATGGACTGAACTTCAAAACTCTCCATATTTTATATTGGATTTTGTAAAAGTTAGTTGTTTTTAAATCATCATATGACGACTCTAAGCAATTACTTGAAAATATAAATTCTCCTAGAAACGTTGATTGTGAATTTCAATTTTCATTATTGCAATCAAAGTTGCTTTACATTGTATATGTGAAATCGTTAGCTTATATTATTGCAAGCATCTGTGTGAAAATGGAAGAATGTAAATTAGTGATTACTAGTATTGAATTTGATTTTATTTAATGCCATTTAGCATCTTTCGCTCAGGTTGCGATGGGCTATGTAGAGCATGGGGAAGGTATCGGCCAGGACCTTGCTTAAGGTATTATCCGGTATTCACCTGCTGAAACTGAAGGAAAGCCTGAGAAATCTTTGATTATTCGTAGTTTTCAAGAGATTCGTGGGTCGCTCAGAAAATAGTGTTGAATTAAATAATAGGAATGAGAACATTTAGTGGCTGAAAGAGAGGAAAACATTTAAGTAATATTTATTTCGTGGAGTTAGGTGATTTTATGACTATTTGAAGTAGGCATTGTCAAAGTTCTCGTGCCAATAAATAGACAATGTACATACGAGTGGACAATCAAATGAAGAGTCTGGATCCATCGGATTTCCTAATGTGTCACGGTGTATTCACATCTACAGTGGGAAACGAAAGTGTGATAATTACGTAGCAGCGAATTGATTTTGTTGTAATAAAACACACTTCAATTTGTATACAGAAATGTTAAATCATTTGAAGATATTAAAGTGAAGTCATGTTTCTACTGTCAGCGACATTGCCTATTAGATATCAAAGAGATGTTATCGTAGTTTTTTTTTATCATATTGTGGATTCCTGATTTGAGAAAAGACTAATAAAGACGAGTAACTAGCACATACTCTGTTATTTTTTAACTGTTTTCAACGTTGCAAGGAAGATGTCTTATATATTTACTTATCTTTTTGCAGCAAAAGTCACACGAAGAATCCATCTTAAAACAGTAAATAGGAGAATCACGAGAACTAGATCTTAGGACTGGATAGATTTCCAAGTCGGAGATAGGTACATTCTTACGGTAAGGTGCACTAGAACATAGTGACATGGGCAACACTGCGCTCGTATCAACTCTCTTGCCGCCCCCTCGGAGTGAAAGTGGCTGAATCACATCCGGAAACGCAGTGCAAAATTTGACCATCATACTTTTACTATACGTATTTCAATAGTTGTGTTTGATATGTGCGTTACGATAGAAAACTTGGCCATCAAATTTTTCTGAAACTTGGCGAATCGGTTACTGTTACTCAGGGTGATACTAACAAAGTAATGATTCATCACCCAGTGGAAGATATACTGTATGTCTCACTCTAAAGACGCTCGAGAAGATCATACTCCAAAAAACATGATAAAGAACGACATTAGAATAGGAACGTGGAATGTACCAATTTTATACCAAACGGGCGTTCTTCAGACGGTAGTACGTGAGACTGCGAAGTACGGACTGGAAATACGAGCGATATAGGAAGTCCAATGGGAGGGCAAACATGTCATTCGACAGGGCAAAACACTTTCTACTACGAGAGAACTCAATCACAGGAGTGTGGAACATCATTTCTCGTTAAGAATACATTAAGTCCAGAAAATAGAATTCGTGAACGAAAGACTATCCCACGTTATGATACGCCCTCCTTGGTATAACACGGTTTTAATAAATGTCCATGCTCCGACTGAACAAGCTGATGATAACTACAAAGATACGTGTTACGATGAGTAAGATAGGATATTTGACCGATTACTGAGGTATTGTGTCAGAATTGTGTTTGGAGATTTCAACACAAATGTAGACAGGGAAGAAAGTTTTAAACATACTATAGGCAAATCAAGTCTTCACGGAAAGAGTAACAACAATGGAGAAAAACTGATAACCTTCGCGATATCGAAATATATAATAGTAAAAACCATGTATTTTAAACACAAATATATACATAAATACATATGGATACCTCCGATTGGCAAAACACACAACCATATCGATCATGTATTAGTAGATAGACGAAGGCATACCAATATATTGGACGTTAGAACGTACAGGGGAGCGGAAGGTAACACCGACCATCAGTTAGTGATCACAAAAGTGATGTTCCAGTTGTCCATCGCGAACATGGAAAGCAAAGGATGAAACAACTGAAATTTGAACCAAAACTATTAGATAATCCAGTCGTAAAGGTAGATTACAAAATCTCAAATATGTTCGAAAGTTTAGCCGACTTGAGTAATAGTGAAGATGACATTAGTAATAGTAATAAAATTGATGTGAATAAGATGTGGGAGGCAATTCGTGACATTGTGAAGAGGCTACCAAAAGAACGTGTTGGTGTTAAGAGACGTCAGAAAGCAAGCCTTATTTTGATGAAGAATGCATCAAGCTACACGAGGAACGAAAATAAGCAAGGCAACGATGGCTAAACAATAAAACTGAAGAAAATGCAAACCACTACAGTAACGCGAAACGTAATGCCACACACGAATTTTGAAACATAAAGCAAAAATGTCTGACGTAGAAAATTCAGGAGATAGAGGAAAACGGTAAGACAAATTATATACAAGATATACACAAAGGGGCAAACTCGTTGAATAAAGGTTGCCAGTCAGGAATGATTAGAAATTAACGTAGTTTTCTTCAGGAGGATCCGACAAAAGTTCACGATATATGGGAAACCTTATTAATGTACACAACGGAGAACAAACGGAGGAATTTTGACAACATCCCAGCCAAACTAATTAATGCGGGAGAAACAGCACTAGTTAGGGAACTATATAGAATAATACGTTTTATATGGAGAATGGAGGAGCTTTCAATGAAATGTATAGTTCAGACTTACGAAAAGGTGATAAATCCAACGGTAATTAATTACCGCGGAATCTCTTTACTCCCAGCATATTACAAAGTGTACATGAATACCGTTATTATTTACCGTTGGATTACATGAGATTGATGAAATAATTGGAGATCACTCATGTGAATGTAGAAAACAAAATATACTTCTACGTTAGATGATTTTTTTCCTTGGAACAAATATTAGTGAAGTGGGAATAAGAGCAGATGGTTCACCAACTATTCATAGATTTTAAGAAAGTATATGACTTTATCAAAAGGGAAAAACTATACAATACCCTGGGGCAATTTGGAATTCCCCACCCTCAAAAATTGTTTTGCTAGTAAAGCTGTGTCTTAGCAACTCCGTAACTGAATACGTGTAGGTTATAATATGTCAGATAGTTTTGAGATAAGCAGCGGATTGAAACAGGGTGGTGCTTCTTAACCACTACTGTTTAACTTTACCTTAGAACATGTGATTCTAAAAATAAAAGGGGATAAAATGTGGTTAACGCTGAATAGCTTAGACCAACTCTTAGTATACGCGGGCGATGTAGATTTAATAGGGGACGATATAGATGCATTACAAAGTAGTAGAATGTCGTAGTAGAAGCTTGCGATGAGATAGGTCTACAGGTGAACGTAGAGAAAACAAAATACATTATAAGAAACCGAACACAGAATATGAAGGAAATAGAAACATAAAAATTGAGAATGAGAACATAGAGAAAGTAAGTAAATTTAATTAATTGGTAGCACATGTAACTAGCAAAAAACAGGTCACGGAAGAAATACAAAGTTGCTTATCATCGGATAACGTATGTTTCTATTCAGTCCAGAAACTCCTAACTTCGTGATTAATATCAAGGAAGTTGAAATTGAAAATTTACAGAACGGTTATTCTGCCGGTAATACTTTACGATTGCGGAAGTTGGAGTACGACCCTGGCAGTTGAACATAAATTACGAGTGTTTTAAAATAAGGTTTTAAGAAACGTATACGGTCCGAAACGGGAAGACATAACTGGCGAATGGAGGAGACTGCATAATGAAGAACTGCTTAGACTGTATGATTCACCCGATTTTATAAGAATAATGAATGCTAAGATAGGCAGGCTGTAACAGCCTAGTTGCTGTTCCATTTTTATTTTTATTTTCTCCCCTTTTATTTTTCTTTGTCTCCGTTTTGTTTTCTTTCAGTGTGTTCTCTTTAGCTCATTCTCTTTGGTTGGTTTTAGACTCTTTGAGCGTTTTCCGCTTGGATTTTCTTTGGATTTTTATCGTTATCCATCCAGGTTTTCGTTAGTCACGCAGCAATGACTTGGATCTAACGCTTGTTTTTGATTGGCCCTAGTCAATGCTTCGTGACTTGTTTTTTGCTGATTGGTGTGAATCAGCCTTCTTCTCCGTTTGCTGGGAGAACTGCTCTCCCACGCCACTTTAGTTAGTTCCATTTTGTTCACGCCGAAGGACGGACGTCGGGGCTTCCAGTAATTTTGCCTTTCCCGAGCCCTAACAGCTATTGGTAAATATAAAAGATATATTTTGAATATTAAACATATTTCATTTCGTCCACTTCGGAATTATTATATTCATCGTTCTAAGAAGAAAATTATACAGAACCAGGATTTAATAAGAAGTTCATTTCAAGAAATTACTTCAAAATTTTCACCGTATTAAATTGTATTATTTTGGTTTTGAGATTATTTATTAAAATGTACAATATGTTCTAAATTTTAGTATGGGGCCGCTATTGACCGAATTCTTGCATTATAAATATCGGATCGTTAGATTTCAATAATCATATGCCAATTTCTCGTCTACAGTTTTCCAAATCTATTCGAAATTCCCGGTTAGCCATGTTTGACAGCTACCGCATATTTTCCTTACTTGATCAAATTAGCAACATGTCTGCTCGATTATTTTTGCGTACCGCTTTGATGCTAATAGTAAATTTTAATTTGTTCGACATGGTTCGATAATTTTGGTTTCAACTCCAGCCACTATTTTCCAATAAAAAAATCATATTTTATAACAATATTTTGTATGTTCAAAGTTTAGTCAGAACGTCTTTTGTATAACGTAGTAATCGCCTGTAATGACGTCACGCAATTATTAACGTCAAAGTGATTCTTTAATTACCATACATTTTGGACTAGAACTTCTTTCGTGTAAGTAATACTGTACTAAAACTTTTCTGAATTGTGCAACAATATTTCGGAAATAATTTGTGAAAGCATCAATGAAATTTGTTAATTATTATAGAAATTATGGACATTTACGTGTGACTACATAACTTTCAGTTCTACTTAATTCATGTATACCAGCGATTCAAATTTGTTTGTTTTACAATTCAACAGTAATTCTGTTCAGATTCTGATAAAGTTAACATAGCCGAAAGCGTGAAATATGTACATTCGAAGCAATAAATTGAGTTCTGAAATTTTTATATTTCTTCGGAAACAATCTTGAGTTTATATTCAGTGAATGTAGTGTAGAAACCTCTCAGTTAACCAGGTACGATCTAAGGCATTAGTTCAATATCCTCGTACAGTGTTTGGTAATATTTATAATGTGCAGTGAGTTATTTAATGTTTAACTTAATATCTACTGGAAATTAGCTATGAATCGTTATGTGAAGTTGACAGCAATTGATACTCATTATTTCTGTGTTTCGGTAAACTTATCGTTTTAAGTGATGTTATTTTGATTAGATTAGATCGGTTCATAAATCCGTAGACCAGTGGTAGGATTCTTTCGCCAGCTGAGAAGTGATGACTTGGGAAAAGAACTATATATTGTTTCTGGTTATTTCTGCATTGAAATATGAAGTGACTCCAGCATGTGATTTGTGTGAATATATATTATTTGCGTTTTGCGTTATGACACTACGTTTGGACTGAGTTGCGACCGTCATTCGTTGTGTTCGTTCGTCTTTATTTCAGGAATTGCGATTCCAGACTACAGGTGTGGGCCCTACTAAGGTAAAGGTAAGACATGGTCTTTTGCCACCCTGTAGACTTCGAAGTGAGTAAAGACACCGTATGAGTCACATATGAGTCGTTATGCGTACCATCGTTTAAGATTATTTCCCAAGTAAAGATTTGCGTTTTTTCTTTCTTAATCTGTCGCTAATCTGAACCAGCTGGTACTTCGGAGTATGAACTGACGATCTAATTAAAAGATTGGAGGTGTCGCCTTACCGGTATTTCCTCCCTCGATCTAAATTATTTTTTTTACAGTGATCACAAGGATCTGGAATCCTCTTTCCCAGATATTCTTAAATCTGGAAGGCATTTCTGCGCCGCTCGTCTGGGGTGTAGAAAATGTTTGGAGCTAGAGGTTAAGTTAGATGCGTTGCGTGGGTACTCTAGGCTCCTGGCGACCCTATTTGTTTGTGTGATCCACTTATGGGATCATCATTAGGTTTTGGGACGTTTCAAGGCCATGTAGCTCGGGTGGGGGTGAACTAAGATTATATTCTCTCCTGGTTGGAAATCTGGAGGGAAAAGACCGTTGGGAAGAGAGCGACGTCATAACTATGACAATATTGGAAGCGATCATGGAGTGATAGATGTTCAAGATGAAAAGTGACCCCCCCCCCCCGTCGCCAAGCATATAATCCAATGATGAATGTTTGTTACTGCGGCTATGAACTTGCGAGTTTTGTAAGCCATAGAGTTAGTTAGTTAATATAAATATTATATAAATTTGATTTATGTTTCAAATTTAATTTGACAATATTTTTCACTTGATGAAGAGCAAACCCCAACATTTCTGGAAACTGAATTATTTTATAAAAAAATCAAGTGTTCCGTAAAACCGGATCATCTAGCATTTCTAGAGATCACCTTTAAAGGGATTGTGTTTACTTTGTTACTTTGTATAAAAAAGCAAGCAGCATCCCTTGCTCTATCTTAAAGTTCTTAACAGGTTACATTCTGAGATTCGTCTGATTTAGTTGAAGGAAGTCACGAAAAACTTCAGTCAAAATATCTAGGTCGAGTAGGAGTGGTATAAGATAGGAAGGAAATTCAGCTGAGTGCTGGTTGCGATGATAAATCGTTCTACCTCCTACTTACACACATAAAACTAGATGTTTAAGTAAGGCCAAATAAACTTTTAAAAGGTAACAGGCACTCTGGTCTTTCAGATCACGTGGATTGTTTGGAGGTAGAAGTAGCAATACATAAGCAAAATGAATAGAAATGAAATGTGACTCAGTTAACGAACAATTGGGGATCACCCTACATGCTGTTTGACACGAATCAAATGATAAAGAAATGTTAAAGAAAATTTTGCTAATTTTGAAATCTAGGATAATTTCTTGTAAACCGAAAATATCTAACCAGCATTAGTAAAGAAAATACATTTAGGAACATTCTCCAGGAATTTGAGTTGCGCATTGAAATTCATTTCTAATCAACCCATTCTAATGTTAGTCATTAAAAGAACCGTACTCTAAAAATTACCCGAACATTGCTATCTTACAGTTTCTGTAGATGAGAGGAAATCGTTATACTGTTATAGTTAATAGACAGTCTGTAGTTAATAGACATTTAAACGAGAGACTAACAGGGATGAAAATAGTCTCTCTCTTTCCATATAGGAAGTCATATGCTATTGTTTGGCTGTTGATTTTTTATTTATTTATATCTTTTAGCCATCTATAGCTTAGGCTGCACGTAAAATGTCATAGAGATTATTCAAAAGACTGGATTTTATTTCAAAATTAAAGCTACCAATGTTTTTCAAGTGAAAAGTGGATAATCAAACTATGATGTTTTATGCTTGTTGAACATGTACATTGAATGTGCAAACGACTCAAAAAAAATTAAGAGTTTCACAGTGAGCAATATATAGATGCATGCTGAAAATAACTAGGAGGGACGGGAAGACAAATGAAGGAATTCGAGCACAGAAAATATATGAACAAGACTGCGAAGCAGCTGAAGCGGAGGTAGACCGGTAACATAGTAAGACGAAGAGTTGGTAATTATATGACAAGTGTTGTACATTGCATTATTAGAGAATATAAACGATATAGAAGACGACCAAATGTAAGATTAGCGGATGAACTAAAATGCTTGTTAGAAGCTACATGAGTGAGGACATACCTGATGAGATTTGTGGAAACCATATGGAGGAGGTCTTCATGCAGCAGTTGATAGAAAATGAATGAATATGGTGATGACAACGTTATTGATGATGTTTAAGGGGGAACACAAGCCATAAAAAGCAATGTTAAAAACGGTTTTCATAGTTGCAACTAAACTACTTAAATTTGAGACGTGTAATTTCACGCCATAATACGTATAACATTAAGCAATAACTTGTGACCCAAAATTTATGCCTATATTAGTATATAAAGGAAATAAAAATATTTTTAAAAGCCTAAGTTCTGTTTCTCAGGGTCGCAGATAGATGGCGCATGAGGGTTCACTGAATATACCGATGCGACATATCTGCAGAAGTACAGTATAAAGAAAAGATCAAAAGTGCAATTGGTGGTCTTACATGAAAGAGAAAAGTAGTCTGATTGTGCTAAAAAGAGTTTTATTTGTCTTACAATTGAAACAACTGAGATTCTTTTCCGACAAAATTTGAGATGTGTCTCAGTTATCTCGCTGTCTTGACAAAAACAGGTTGAGCTGTAGTGTTTCAAACTGCGAGCTCTTTGTAAGTGATTCAGCCATTCTGTGCTTGTAGAGAAACTGGTGGGTGTATTTTATTGCTTACGAAAGAAAACCAAAACAGATGATGTCAGCACAAAGACGAGTAGGGGAAAGCGAAGGTCACGACCACACAGTTACAAGACGGTAGAAAGAGAAGGGTGACTTGTGATTGACTGACCAGCCATTCTCAATGCTAAAAATGTATGTAGAACAGAAGACGGGCTTGGAGTGGGTGACATACAACGCAGTATATTATATTTCCACTTGCCCTGGTATTTCAATTTACTGTTTCCGAAGGTAGGCAGGCTGTAGGAAAGTCCTTGAGTGGGTGGGGGGTTGAAATGGCGGTAAAGATTTGTTATACATAGACTTCTTTCTATACTCTGTGACGGCGCATGGTTTTCTGTTTACAAGCTCTTCAGAATTGCACGGGACTTTTAGAGTGACCAGTTTACGGGGGGAAACAGGACACAGTGTCGATCTGAATATCGGTCATCTGGCCTCCAATTTTTAATATTTTGTCCCTTCATTTTTAGCATTTAAATAATAGGCTGGTATGCAACTCGGACAAATTTAATTTCCGAAAATTATATCGCGTCATGATAATCGACAGAATCACGTAGAAGAGAGTCGTGCCAGTTTTGTATCTTTAGTAAGGCTCTGCCGAAGTCTTCCTACTATATACACCAGGGATCGGATCTAGAAATCTCCTCCTCCCCTATAACATACTTTTAAGATCTCCCCACTCAACCTTAGAAAAAGGAGAAGTTTATTAATCATATTATGTGTTTATGTGAATAAGTTATAGAAAACAAATTATTTTGTGAATGTTAACTTTAATTATGGTTACAATTAACAACTATGTATTTACAACTTCATACACTTTTTAACGAGATAATCAAAGTTACAATCAAAATTAAGTAATAATAATAATAATAATAATAATAATAAATTTTATTGCAGAAACAAATGAGAACATCAAATGTATTACAATCGTCAGATATACATAACAGAAATAAAAGGTTGAAAGTTAACTTGAGAATTAAGGCTATTTAAATTATCACAGTATGTAAATACATTAACTAACTCTTTGGCTTATGGAACTTGCAAGTTCATTGCCGCAGTAACAAACGTTCGCCATTGGCTTCTATCCTGGGCAATATCAAGCCATTTTTGATCACGAACACCTACTTCTTGAATATCTCTTCTAATATTGTCCTCCCAACGACGTCTCGGTCTTCCCAATGGCCTCCTTCCATCCGACCTTCCAACCAGGATAGAATATAATCTTCGTTTCCCCCCCATCCGAGCTACATGGCCTGCCCACCTTAGTCGTCGCGATTTCATTATTTTTACAACGTCTGGTGAATCGTACAGTCCGTGGAGTTCTTCATTATGCAGTCTCCTCCATTCTCCAGTCATCTCGTCCCGTTTCGGCCCGTGTATCTTTCTCACAACCTTATTTTCAAACACTTAATTTATGCTCATCTACTACGGCCGTACTCCAACTTTCGCAACCGTAAAGTCTGCCGGTAATAACCGGCGGAATAACCGTTCTGTAAATTTTCAATTTCAATTTCCTTGATATTAATCGCGATGTTAGAAATTTTTGGACTGGATAGAAACATGCGTTCCCCGATACTAAGGAACTTTTCATTTCTTCCGTGACCTCATTTCTGCTTGTTACGTATGCTCCCAAGTATTTAAATTTGTTTACTTTCTCTATGACCTCATCCCTAATTCTTATGTTTTTATTTCCTTCATTCCCTGTGTTTCGCCTTGCTATCATATATTTTGTTTTATCTATGTTTACCTGTAGACCTATCTCATCGCACGCTTCTACTAAGACATCGGTGTTGCTTTGTAGTGCATCTATATCGTCCCCTATTAAATCTACATCATCCGCGTATACAAACAGTTGATTCAAACCATTCAATGATAGTTCCTTTTTGTCTTCTTTAATTTTTAAAATCGCATATTCTAACGCAAAGTTAAACAGTAGTGGTGACAAGGCATCGCCTTGTTTGAATCCGTTGCGAATTTTGAAACTATCTGACATATTACCTATCCGTACTCTGCTTATGGGGTCGCTGAGACACATCTTCACTAGTTGAACCATTTTTTTCGCAATTCCTACTCGTATCAGGATATTGTATAACTTTTCCCTTTCGATAGAATCATATACTTTCTTAAAATCAATGAATAGATGATGAACCGTCCCATTGTATTCCCATTTCTTCTCCAATATTTGTCTGAAGGCGAAAATCTTGTCCAACGTGGATCTATTTCTTCTAAATCCGCATTGGTGATCTCCAATTATTTCATCTACTTAGGGGTGCTAACAGTATATTAGTTAATACCTTGTAACAGGTTGGAAGTAACGAGATTCCGCGGTAATTATTACAGTCCGATTTATCGCTTTTTTTTTTTTGTAAATCGGAACTATTATTGAGGTTTTGCATTCTTTTGGGAGCTCCTCCTTTCTCCATATATCACTTATCAATTTATGTAGTTCCTTGATTAGCGCCGTTCCTCCTGCTTTAATTAATTCGGCTGGAATATTGTCTATTCCTCGTGATTTGAAATTTTTCAATTTCTTTACCGACATTTCGATCTCGATCTCGCTAGGTTCGGGAATCCACGGTTCTGCGGTATGGATTTCAAATTCCTCTGCTTGTTCCCCGTTGTGTACATTAAGAAGTTTGTCGAAAGAACTTTTCCACACATCGACAATTTTAGTCGGATCCGCCTGATCTCCACGTTCATTTCTAATCATTTCTAACCTCGGCTAGTAACCTTCTCTGAACGAGTTTACCCCTTTGTATAGATCAGGGGGAAAAACGTTTCTGCTTTGCTTTCATATCTACATTTTTTTTATTAATCCCAATTTTTTCAATTAATTTTGGACTGTTTGTTGTGTAACATTAATTGCATGTCCTGGCCAGCGTTGGGTAGTACCTAGGTACAAAACACGTACTTAATGCACGTACCTAGGCACATTTCAGTTGCAGAACATAGTACCTGTAACTAGGTACTTTTTTGCTGTACCTAGTACCTGAATCTTAGGTACTTCAGCTAATAATCGAACGAGAAATTTCTCAGTGATAGAGTTTGATAAAAGGTTTCTTATATTTATGAAATTTGAATATAAGGCTATTAACATTCATATTGAAGGAATCTCGGAACTATTGGCCTCACTTAATCCAAAAATAAACAACTGATTCATGTCCAAAATATGCTTAATTTGTCAACATAAAACTCGGATTTTTTTTACTCCATTCCTGGCGATTTCTCTGAACATTTAAAGTAAATGCTTTTCCAAAATTTCTGAAGTAAAAAGAAAAAGTAGCAAAAACCTTTATCGGCATGGAACGTGGAATGAATGCAGGTAGAGCCGTACTTAAAACAAAAAAATATAAGGTTAGTTTCTACTTTAGAACATTATTTAAATGCTTAATACATCATGGATTTTCCTGCTTCGTTATTGTATTATTATAATTATTAACGGAAGGACAGATCTTGACGCACTGCAGCAAAACTAGTTGGTTATTGGACGTTTGATGTACTGTTTCTTTTGTAACCTTTTAGGAATGATTTGTGGATCACAAGAGCTTCACAGACGTGCGCTACTTTTAATGTATTGGTAATTTATATTTTCTGAGAACTTGGATCGGCACCGGGGAGGCATGCAGCTTCGAATCCTGCTGTCGGCCACACTGATCAAGATTCTCCGAAGATTTTCTCAGTTTCACCAGTCTAATCTTGGCATAATAGCTACACAAAAAGTCATGACAGCTAACTTAGTTTAACCCTGCCTGCATTCGGAAGAGCGCTTCCCGAAGGATGCCATTCCTCTGATATATGACGGGCTTATCCCATAGCTGGCTGTAAGGTCCATAAATAAACATAAATTAAGAACGAAAAAGATATATTTTGATGTTTTCCAACGCATTGTTTTCTTCATTTCTCAGAAATTAATTTGCTTTAATTAATTATTTTTTAATGTTATTTTTTCATTCGAATTCTAATTTCCTTTTTTCTTCACAAAAACAAAGAAATGTGTAATAACTGAAATATTTTGCGTAGGCTCTCAATGAGTTTAACATTGCAGGTATACCGCTTCATAAATTCATTACAGAATTATTTATTTTTCAAATCGTTGTATGTTAATATTTTATTGCATAAAATCTGGCACATTTAAAAAGAAAAACTAATTCAATGTTGGGAGCTTCCTTTACATGATGTGTTCACTTCTTGGTTTACTTGGGTTCTTTACAGAGTTAAACATTTGATTTCTTTTACCGATTTTTTTAATGCTATACTAAACAACATTGGAAGTACCGAATGGCCATGGTTTAGCTAGTAAAGCACTCGGGAGGTTTTGGATTCGATACTAGCGACCAACCATCCTGAAAGAGGTAAGTTTAGTTTGTTGTAGTTAGTCTGACCAAGCAAATGCCGGGATGATACCTTCAACCTAGAATCTAGTCGATTCATTCGTGTATAATTTCCCTTACCCTATACCAGGGTGAGTCATCGATACCTAAAGGCCAAAAATGAATTCAAATCATTGCAAGTGGAAGACATAAGTTTTCACATATCTTGCATCAAAAGTTTATCTTGATAAAAAAAAAAAAAAACACACACACATACACCTTGAACGAAGGAAATAAAATTTTACACTAGGAACAGGGAGTGGAAATAGTTCAATTGTGTAGTGATTGTGTCCCTTAGTGCCACAAAAGTATTTGAACAATAAAATAGAATCTAATGGGTGCTATATTTCCACCCGAATTATTTATTTTATATTTATTTATTAATAGAGAACAGACATCTTAGATTTGAAATAAGGAGTTCCACGTCTTACCTATCTGTATTAGGCATGTCTCCCTATGGAGGTTTTCTCTTGCCTCTTAGAAAAGAGATTAGTAATTATCTGCCGTCTTTATTATATCAACATGCACGGCAGTGCATGAGCCAAGTTCTTCACGTCAGAAAACGTCAGCACTGCCAGAAGCATGTTATACAGGAACAAGAGTTTATGGCAAAATCGACGATTTGGGGGTCCGTAAGAAAAACGATGTTAAAGATAGGAATATGAGCTTTTGCCCTTAAGGAGATATGGTAAATATGTGCAGATGTACAAAATTTCACATTCGTATCTCAAACTATGTTCTAGTTGTGGACCCCTGAAATTGCACATTTTAGGCTCACTCACTCACTGACTCACTCATCATATTGTTTAGGGTGTTTGGAGTAAGCTAGAAACATGAAATTTGGTATGAAGGTAGAGGATGATAAGTAGATAAAGGAAAAATCCCGACATTTTGAAAAGGTCGCTATATTGGATTCAAAATGGCCGCCAAACCTAAAATTTCAGAGAATACACAGCCTAAACGACTAAAGATAGAACAATGAAATTTGGTATGAAACTACATCATTGATAGCAAATTAAGAAAACTTTTTAAAACCTTGAAAAAGTCGCCATTTTGGATTCAAAGTGGCCGCCAACCCTAAAATTTTAAAGAATACACAGCCTAAACGGCTGCCGCTAGAATAATGAAATTTAGTTTGACAGTACAACATTATTAGTAGATTATGAAAATATTACAAAATATCTCTAAAGACGCCATCTTGGATCCAAAATGGCGGGCGTCATAAATTCATTTTCCAACTGCTTGAGCAAGAGATACGAAATTTGGCATAATGATGTATTATCAAGAGTAGTTTAGGAAAACATAACGTTTTAAACAATTCACCATCTTTGATTCAAAATGGCAGCTGAAATACCATTTTTCACATCGTTCGAGATAGAGAAATGAAATTTGGTATGACAGTGTATCATCACGAGTATGTCACGAAAATATAAGAAAACGTTAAAAATGTGTCCATCTTTTATCCAAAATGCCCGCCTAAGCCCCACTTTATAACGACTGAAGCTAGAGAAACGAAATTTGGTATGAAGGTGTACCATTACGAGTAGGTTAGAATAAATTCGGCTCGTCTCCCCTACTAGGGTACAGTTCCCAGCTGGAGCCTGCTTGCGATAAAGGGGTGCGCCCCAGCGAGGCCATCTTGGAATTCTGGGACAGCGCCCCAATGAGGCGAAGCGAGTATATACATTACACAAGTGTAAAAAGCTGCGAAATACGAGCAAAAGCACCAGGGGTGCAAACTGTCAGTCAACTCCTTCAACCTTAAAAAGTTGTGAAATGGAATATGGATGAGCCTAGTTCTTCGCGCCAACTTCCAATACTCCTGCGTGTCCCACCAAGTTTTACTCGTCACAAACGTTAACACTGCCAGGAGCATGTTATACAGGCAGAATGTGGAAGTTTCCCCATTCGGACGCAGCGCTCTGGAGTATGAGGGAATATTTGCATCATGTGGCGCAGTGAACTGCAGATTCTGGTTGTGATAAAAAGACGCAGTTCCTCCAAACTCCTCAAGTTCGATGCGCGGCCTGCCGTGGGATTCTTGGCGCAGCGACGCGAGCGAATCGAGGGGAGTATCAACACGTACGGCAGTGCATGCAGCCGAGTTCCGCGTGTCACAAAACGTCACCATGCTATACAGGAACAAGAGTTTATTGCGAAATCAGCGATTTTGAGGTTCTGTAAGAAAAAAGACGTTAAAAATTGAAATATGAAATTTCGAAGTATGACGGTATATCATCACTAGTAGATTACAAAATATCTGCAAAGACATCATTTTGAATCCAAAATGGCTGACTTCATAATCCATTTTCCAGAACGTTTGAACTAGGGTTACGAAATTTGGCATAAAGGTGTATTAACAAGAGTAGTTTAGGAATAATTTACATTTTTTAAAAAGTTGTTAACTTGGATCAAAATGGCCGCACAAAAAATTTTCCCACACCATTCGAGCTATAGAAACGAAATTTGGTATGAAGGTGTACCATCACAAGTAGGTAACGGCAATGTAAGAAAACTTTTTAAAAATCTCTTTCTTTAATTCAACATAGCCGCCCAAATACCATTTTCCAAACCACTGAAGCTAGAGAAACGAAATTTGGTATGAAGGTGTACCATCACGAAAATGTTTCAATAAATTGTTCTAACCACCGCTATGAGCGTGAAGCCCCCGAGGCGATATGGGAAAAGGTCTGCACAGCATGGGGCGCTGTCCCCAGAAAGTCTAATCACAATAAAGGGGGCGTAGCCCTAAACATTTTAAGTTGGGGCGCACACGGAATTCTGGGCAGTACACCCAGCGAGGCGAACCCAGTATATATATACACGTATAAAAAGCTGTGAAATCCGAGCAAAACACCAGATGATGTTCGAGCCTTACGGTTGGTGGTGGTGGATTTTGGGGCCGCCAGCAGGAAGCAAATTTGCTGTATCTTCAAAAATAGGTTACAATAAATATGGCAAAGCCTCTCTATGTTTCAATAAATATCTCATTCCAACGGGTGGTGGGTATGGGAGAAAAATCTGCAACATGGAAGCACAGTGTCCTGGAGAGTGGTTACGATAAAGGGGCGTAAGTACCCCAAAACTCGAAGTTGGGGGCGCATCCAGCTACGGGGGCGAGGACCTAAACGAGGCCGAGCTAGCGAGTATATATATTATACACGTACAAAAAGCTGTGAAATCCGAACAAAAACACCAGAGGTGCAAAAAGTGGAGCCAAGTTCTTTAGCTCTAAAAAGGTGTGAAATGGGAGACGGATGAGCCAAGTTCCTTGGTGACAGCATGTAACAGGAACAAAGGAACTTGACGCGAGGTGGCAAGGTTCATGATCCTCAAGCTATAAGGGTGGTAGGGATCCTAAAACCCACTACGTCCACCGCCCCCAACCCTAAGGCTTTTGCCAGCTCGCGCCAAGTTCCTTTGTTCCTGTTACATGCTGTCACCAAGGAACTTGGCTCATCCGTCTCCCATTTCACACCTTTTTAAGGCTAAAGAACTTGGCTCCACTTTTGCACCTCTGTTGTTTTTGTTCGGATAGTACATAATACAGCACAAGTCCGAACTCAGCTTCCAAGACACAATAGATGATATTAGGAACTAGAACTAAATGTATCACAGCACAAGGTTATCGTACAAAATTCATACCTTCATTAGATATATCAACATCCATCCTGAAAAGCGCAATTTCCATTTTCAAATATTACGATCAAATTACTGCGTTATCTAATTTCACTCACAAATGTATTGTATTTATCTGAAACGCTACGAAATTCTAGTTTTAAATGTATACTATTCATAACAATAGAGAACATTCTTTTGAGTCTCAAACAGAAAGAATGGTGGGTTCTTATATACCCAAGAAGATAGTCTTATTATCTCTATCTTATGTACAAAATTTTAATGGTACGTAATGAAAGAAACCTAATTCTTCTCAGCAAGTTGATAGAACGTACGAAAAAACAAAAGTTATGCCACTGGAAACTTTATACAGGGTGGTAATATATTGCACCGACAAACTTTAACAGATAACTACCAAAAAATATGAAAAATAAAGACATGCTTTTCTTAAACAATTCCTAGTAAAAAGTAGAAAATCATTTTGTTTATGCATGAATAAAACGAAAAGCATGAGGCACGCTAACTGAAGAATTTATAAAGTGGGAGCTTGGCCCATGCTTTCTCTTTTAGTCGTGCTTAAACAAAATATTTTTTTTTTTACTTTTTAGTACGAATTATTTAAGAAAAGCACGTTTTAAAAAAAAATAATCTTTTTTACCAAAATCCTTAAGTGTTCTGCAAGCAGCTGAACGCCACTGCGTTGCAGGATAATATTTATGGGTAATGTTAAAAACATATTAAAATACGCTTTTAAAATATATAAATATACTGAAAGTAACAACATAATATTGTATCATCACCCGACTTACGTCACTGCAAATTTTCATCATCGTATGACGTCGAGAAATGAGCTAAGTTAGTGTTGCTGGATTTGAGGACACCTCGAACCATTGTGGAGTAAAGAAAATAATGTAAAAAAGTCCGAATTATAATCTTATAGCTTCTTGAAATAAATTCCGGTAGTGCATTTCTGGATAGTGCAGAATTTAAGTCTTTGATAGTACCATGCCGCAACGGCCCTACTGTTCGTGACGTTACAAATGTGACAGTTTAAAGTTCATTCCACGCTTTCGGTAGCCTGTAGCTCCGAAACTATTAATATTTTTAAAAATTGTCAGTTCGTCTTCTTTTGATTCAGAAATCACCCCCAGAAATTTGACGGTGTAGTTCATAAACACTCTGTATATAATAATAATATTAATAATAATAAAACACAGCCATATTCGATCTACTACTGGATGAGGGAGGAGATTGGTCTACTGCTCCCACGCTGACCAGACGGATTGGCAGAGGAGTGCCTAAGCTCCCACTGTGATCTTCACTATCGTTTATTGCATCACGATGTTTGGTGGGCACCATTCTACAGTGGCGTAGGTAAGTGGGGGATATGGGGAAATATTCCCCTTGACTCTACCTTCATGAACTTGGAAGAAGAGTATTTCTAGGGAAAAAATAAGTTATGTTTGGAAAAATATATTGTTAGTTATAATATAAAATTATATGTAAGGGTGGTAACAGCACTATAGCTTACGTCCGTCCCGATATAATTGTAATTTTATTCATAAACAGACAAAATTATGTCTGTTTATGTGCATTGTGTATGTTTACCTAGGCCAGCTCAAAACATCGAATGCAAAGTTGACCGATGGAATAAATAGAAGATGTAAAATGGCGTGGGGTTCGTTTGGAAGACTACACTTTATTTTCAAAAGCAAACTACCAATGTGTCTGAAGCGTAAATTTATAATCAATGTGTCTTACCTGTAATGATGTACGGCTGCGAAACTTGGACATTGAATGCGCAAACGACTCAAAGATTTAGTCACACAAAGAGCAATGGAGAGATGCATGCTAGGAATAACCAGGAGGGACAGGAAGATAAATGAATGGATTCGCGCACAAACAAAGGTAGAGGATGTAATTAAGACTGCGAAGAACATGAAATGGAGATGGGCCGGTCACATAGCTAGACGAACAGATGGAAGGTGGACAACAAATGTGCTACAATGGATTCCTAGAGAAAAGAAACAACAGAGAAGACGTTGAAATGTAAGATGGATAGATGAAATCAAGCGTTTTTCAGGAGCTACATGGATGAGGATAGCAGCAGAGCGAGATATGTGGAAAGAAAAGGTGAAGGCCTTCATCCAGCAGTGGATAGAAAACGGCTGAATATGATTATATATATATATGGATAGACCAGGGGGAGACTATGAAAAACAAAGTGTAAGAAAACAGTTTATTATAAACAGGAAAATTACTATTGGGGGTCATCGGTCGTAAGACATAGCGAAAGGGGGTCCCGGCGTGAAAAGGGTTGAGAAACACTGATCTGGTGTCAAGGCTTGCTGTGTCTTCAGCCTGTTTTAATTAAATTAAGTATGGATACAAAGCCTCAATGTAATTATATAAATATGTATGTATGTGCGTAGTGTATGTGTGTGTGTCCGATGAATGAATGGATATGTTTATCGCCTTGTAATGAATGGGTTTGAGAGGTGCGAAACATTATGCAATCCCTCCTGAATATCTAGCCAAATTCTTTGCCTTCACTTTCAAGAACTAATTTTCCCCCACTTTGTTTCGCCCCCATTCTCCTACTACGTTTTCTCATCCACTTCGAGCATGGCATGGAGAGGAAACAACCGCGAAGCAATAATTGTGTCATTCAGCAGGGTTTTTTTAATAGTTATTTATGATGTTTATGTTAGGATGTGGAGGCAGGCTGGGATTGTCATAAAGACGCACCAGAGTTCCGGTAGCTCAAGGGACAAGGAGGAAAAAAAACTAGGCATTTCTTTCTCTTTCGGCTATTAAAAACAATGTGTTAACAACTTTTGTTTTCACATGAAGAGATTGTATCCCAAATAATATACAGTAGTTATTTCGTAACAAATTTATGATAGTAAATACTTTCCATAGTAATTAATAGTAGATGTAAGTTAGCAACACTAGCAACACGTAGTGACATCTATTGAGAAAAATTGACGACGAGTGAAGGTTTAGTCCCTTCTTAAGGAATAATTATGCAAGAAATTGTATAGGGTGATTCAAAAGTAATTGATTTGTTTAGTTTTATTGTGACCCCAAAAAATAACAAAACAAAATTTATGAAAAATAAAATTATTAACTTATATCTTAAAGTTTTTTTTTCGCTATACAACGGTATCTTCTATTAGTGACCTTAAATTATTCCATCTCTGTGGTATAGAGTAGGGATGTCAACGGCTCGCTTGACTCGGCTCATGGCTCGATCGGCTCGAGCCGTCCTGAGTCGCGGCTCGCACTGAGCTGAGCCTAACCGGGCGTCGGCACACGGCGAGCCGAGTCGAACCGAGCGTCGGCTCACAGCGAGCCGAGCTGAGCCGTGACTCGCTCAGAGCCGAGCCGAACCGAGCCATGGCTCGCTCTGAGTCGAGCCGAACCGTGCTAAGGCTCACAGTGAGCCGAGTCGAACCTACCAGCGGCTCACAACGAGCTGAGCCGAACCGAGCCGCGGCTCATATCAAGCCGAGCCGAACTGAGCGTCTGCTCAGCGTGAGCCGAGCCGAACTCAGCGCGTCATTTCATGTAAATGAGATATGCAGCCTTCTAGTACTCATGCAGGCTTTCTGCTATTGGTTTGCTGGAGAGAAGGCATTGGAAAGAGCGTGTATACGGAAGCAAATTAGAAACTTTCCGAAGTTAAAGGAATAGAGAAGAGGAGAATAATACTTCAGATGGATTAATTTTAAGAAAATTAATGATAATGTGAATTCAGTAAGATTATGTGTGACTTCATAAGACGTACATTAGATTCTCTTTTCTCAAATACTTGTAAAGAAAAAATTAAATCTTTAATTTAGTAACTATAATTTTACATTTTCGTTTTTCCTGAAAATTGAATACGCCTGTGATTATTGGCTTACACTCGGGAAAAAAATATGAGTGGGAAAACACACAGAGGCAAAGAGGGAGATAACGATAAAGATACTGCAATACATTGTTCCTATTTGTCTCACTCTGTTAATGCCATTGAAATTGAAACAACAAAATTATGTATTTCTCAATCCTTAATTGTTTGATTTTTCCTCTATATTAGTTTGAAAGAAGAAAATTATGCTGGTAATAAATAAAGGAAAATTGATGAAGAGCAGAATTAATTTTAAACAAACACAGCGCATTAACGCAGTATGAATTTGGTAACTTACTGATATGTAAAACTGGTGCTCCATATTTTGATCTTTAAAATATCTATCACATTTTCTGGGCACGCACTTATGAAATTACGCTTTCGTTAATTACAAGTTTTCCTAACGATCATAACATTTATGAATATTTGCAAATTAAGAAACGAACTTTCAATGTTACGTTCAATATAATACATTTCCATGAAGTCACGTTTTACCCTAACTTTTAAATGGTATCCTTCAGGTAAACAGAATATAATTTATTTTACGCACAGGGTGGTGCAATTAAAAGTTGCCACCCCTTGTATCGCCCGAACGGCTACAAATATGAGAAAATACAAAAACACCTCCAGCAGTATTTTGAGGGGTTATCATTTTGAGCTATACAACTTGGCCCCCAAGGGGGTTGGCGGGATGCAACTTCAACATTTCAAATTAAAAATGGTGTCGAGTGATATCTCGTTTGAAAGAGTTTGGCAAAATAAATATTTTGGTGAAACTTTCAGGTCGCTATATTGTCTACATACAAAATGGCGAGGGCCAAAGGTCATGTCTATAAAGTCCTTTGCCAACCCTTGTTTTTCGAATGGCTACAACCAATGCTGAACTTTGAATTTATACTTAAGAATCGTCCTTAGTGGAATATTAACTTTTGAATTGATGTTAAAAAGTTACGTTTGTGTTTTGGACAAGGCAAGAATACAATATAATGATGCTACTAATACTTCAGATTAACCTACTGTCAAATTAAAGAAATACTTTCGACATTATTGCGTTTGTACGGCCTATTCGAAAAAGGTTAACCACATTGATTAGGCTTTGAGCTAAATTTTTTCTTAGTCCAACTTCGTGTATCTTCGGAAACAGTAAACCAAAGAAGCCAGGTTCAAGCCCTGAAAGGTAGGGTGAACCTTCGCACCTCCAGCATTATTTTTAGGAGCTATTATTTTGAGCTATACAACTTGGCCCCCAAGCCAACCTCCTTTGGTAATCAATCTTTGGAACTGACGCAGAAAGTACAGCAGCACGGTATTGGGGTCAAGTCATATTTTGCGTACGCCGATTAGCGAAAATATGAATTGGCATCAGCTTAGCTGTCGATTGTAAAACTGGGGCTATGTGTAAAATGGTCGATGCCATGGCACGAACGGAGCATGGCAGGGGAACAGCAAGGGCACGGCACCGTATGTGTAAATTAGTCTTAATAGTTAGCGAGGAAACGGTTGATCTTTACAGGGGCTCCTGAATATGTGAGTTTTTGTTACATTGCAGTAATTCCAAGCTTAAGCCAAAGTAAAATTAGTCCAAACTTTTCTAATTTATCTGTGTTAAGTTCCGTTACATTAGATTATGACATCCGGAGGAGTATCTAAAGTCAATCTAAATAAAAAACTATATTTAGAGCCTGCATATGGAAACATTTACTGCGATTCAAAATAAAGTTGTTAAAATGAGACCCAAACGAACCTCTTTTTAAATGAATTCGGTTGCCAGCAAACAAGAAGGAGTAGAGCTGCTATAAGAAAAAAACTACTAGAAGTTTGGAACTAAATTGAGTTGAATTTATTTAAGGCCTTTCAGCATCTGAGACACATAATGAGATAGACTACGGAGAGGATTAGAAAATATTCGCCCAGAGCCTAATTTTAGGTAACATCCCGGCAATTACATGGTGTGACTGACTGAGGAAACTAGGAGTTTTTAATGCAACAGGCAATCCTAAACGCTACTGTGCCACTTATCTTGTTTCTTAAGCAT
This sequence comes from Lepisma saccharinum, assembly GCA_022664845.1. Lineage (NCBI taxonomy): Eukaryota > Metazoa > Arthropoda > Insecta > Zygentoma > Lepismatidae > Lepisma > Lepisma saccharinum. The sequence continues at coordinate 29,043 of JAGDQP010011332.1, forward strand.
TTTACATACCGTAGAAAGATCACGTCAGAACTTCACTTCACTATGGGCAGTACATGAATAGAAATGATATGGGATCCTAATGCACAGAAGAACTCTCGGCAAATTGAAATTATGTAGTCTAAAATTTGTACAATTTTTGACATACAAAGATACTGGAATGTATCCTAAATTTGAAAAGTACTTAGACCTGGTAAATGAGTACAAGTTACATACAATCTCTTGAAAACAGAAGAGTTAATTTTCTCTCAACTTTGCTACACAAACTCTTACACAGTAAACTCGACTCAGAAAGCTTATTGTCTGAATAAGGGCTGTATGTACGCCATAGAGTAACTCTACCGCGTAATGCTATCTTCCACCTTTCGGCCCAAGGAACTAAAGAAATAGACATATCGCTTATTAGGAGAATGTTCTCATTATATAATTGTATTCTTAAAGAATGTCCTGAGATTGATATATTTAACATAAATATTAAAGAATTCCATTCTTATATAAAATAATGAATACTTTATGCAGAATATGTTATCATGCAGCTCCAAATATGTATATTACATCTAATTGTGTATGTAGAAAATGTCATATGTATATGTTGGACATCACAATTAGGCTATTAACCTGTTGCGTTCAATAAATAAATAAATAAAAACGTATTAATCTTGCTTGCTATTTATGAACGTCGCATGTGAATTAGTCATTCTAAATTATTTTGTTAAGATTGGAATCTTACTCAATTCTAAGTATCTATTTCATTAAACGAGCAAATGAATGTTAAGAAAAACAAGTTTGTTCATGTTTGAAAGGTACGAACCTAAGCGAATGACGACGGTTTTGAGTTCTAGAACGTATTCATTATCCACATTATTGCGTAGTATGCGGATGAAAGTTTTATTTTAATATCAACATGCACGGCAGTGCATGGAGCCAAGTACTGCACTGCCAGAAGCATGTTATACACAGTAACAAATAGCTGTGTTAATTCAACACAATGCGGTGTCCCATTTTGACTACCACTTTTGTGTGTTAACACAACACACGGTGTTGATTTCAGCACTGGGAGAAAATAAAAGTTACGGCTGCAGCTAGATTTGAACATGGTTTGCTCAGTTAGAAGTCCAGCGTTTTACCGACTTCGCTAAATCTTCAGACGGAAAGAGCACTAGATTGAAACAATATAGAGGATAAAAAAATGTTACTGAACCCCAAATACAAACAAAGATACACTCACGACTTTATGCCATGATTTAATCACTTTTCTATTGATCAATTAGGGGTCACAATCCCCATTTATTGAGAATATGTTCTATTTCTATAAAAGCAAGCGCAGGATTTAACGTGTTGTTACGATAAGAAAGCAGCAATACCGCTCAAGTGCTTGGCTGTCGCCATCTTGCTTGCTTTCATAGAAATAGAACATTCTTAACACATGGAAATTATGGTTCTCTATTGACAAATAGGAAGTGATTAAACCATGGGATAAGTCGTGCAAGTAACTTAGTTTGTCTTGGGAGTTCAGCAACATATATTTGATCCTCTACACTGTTTAAATGTATAGTGTAGAAGTTCAATTCAAATGTTGTTCACTAAATATCGTTTGCATGTAGTGTTTTTTCTGTCTGACGATTTAGCTAAGTCGGTAAGACGCTCGACTTTTAACTGAGAAACCCATGTTCAAATCTCATTGTAGCCGTAATGTTATTTCTCCCAGTACCGAAATCAACACCGTGTGTTGTGTTGATTTAACACACAAAATTGGCAGTCACGCTGGGACACCGCGAACGACCCCAACAAAAGATCACAAAAGAGGATCACACGGACACTTCCTGGCTAGGTGAAGTCAAAACAGTAACATAAAAAAACAAACAAGGGATGCAAATAGGGTCGTCAGGAGCCTAGAGTACCCACGCAACGCATCTAACCTAAACTCTAGCTCCAAACATTTTCTACACCCCAGATGAGCGGCGCAGAAATGCCTTCCAGATTTAAGAATATCTGGGAAAGTGGATTCCAGATCCTTGTGATCGCTGTGAAAAAACAATAATTTAGAACGAGGGAGGAATTACCGGTATGGAGACACCTCCAATCATTTAATTAGATCGTCAGTTCATACTCTGAAGTACCAGCTGGTTCAGATTAGCGATAGGTTAAGAAAGAAATAATCTCAAACGATAATACGCATATCTATTCGTATGTGACTCATACTATGTCTTTACTCACTTCGAAGTCTACAGGGTGGGAAAAGACCATGTCTTACCTTTACCTTAGTAGGGCCCACACCTGTAGTCTGGAATCGCAATTCCTGAAATAAAGACGAACGAACATCAACGAATGACGGTCGCTACTGAATCTAAACGTCGTATCGTAACGCAAAATGCTAATAATATTTATTCACTCAAAACACATACTGGAATCACTTCATATATCAATGCAGAATAAACAGAACTTCCATACATATAGTTCCTTTCCCAAGCTACATCTCAGCTGGCGAAAGAATCATACCACTGGCATACGGATTTATGAACAAACCTAATCTAATTAAAAAACGCATATCTCAAAACGATAGGTTTACCGAAACAGAAATAACTTAGTATCGATTGCTGTCAAACTTCACGTAATCATTCGTAGTTAAATTGCAATGAATATCATGGTAAACATTAAATAAATCATTGCACATCATAAATATTACTATACACTGTATATGGATTATCAACTAATGCCTCAAATCGTACCTAGTTAACTGAGAGGACTTCAATATTACGTTCACTGAACAGAAACACAAGATTGTTCGAAGAATTATAAAAAATTCAGAATTTCGATTTATTAGATTTAGTGTACATAACGTTAGCTTGCAGAAATGATAACTTCATAAGAATCAAAACAGAATTACTGTTGAGCTGTAGGAACAAACAAATTTGAATCGTCTATCTGGTATACATTGAATTAGTTAAGCAGAAATGAATGTTGATTTGTCGGATATAAATGTCCATAATTTCTATAATAATTAATAAATCTTGCTGAAATTATCACACGTGATTCCAAAAACATCGTTATTTAATTTAGAAAAGGTTTATCACATTATTACTTATACGAATGAAGTTATTGTCCAAAAGACATTTTACAGAAAGAACCAAGTTAGCCATATTAAAGGCATGACGTCATTACAGACGATTACTTTATTATACAATTTATGTTCTGAATAGATATTGAAAAATGCAAAATAATGTTATAAAAATGTGACTATTTACCGGAGAATAGTGGCTGGAGTTGAAACCAAGAAAAACTAACCATGTCGAGTTATTAAATTTACAATTAACATCAAAAAACGGTACGCAAAGATGGCTGAACAAACATGTAGCTAATTTGACTATGTAATGGTAAATATGCGGTAGCTGTCAACATTGCTAACCGGGAATTTCCAGAGAATTTGGAAACTGGAAATTATGCATGTGATTACTAAAATCCAACGATCAGATATTTAAAATGTAAGAATTCGACTAATAGCGGCCCCATACTGAAATTTAGCACACGTTACTCATATTGACAAATAATCTAAAAATATAAAATACTGATTATTTTGTCGACGTGAAATTTCGGAGCAATTTCTTGAAATGAACTTCTCGTTAGAACTTGTATCTGCATAATTTTCTTCTTACAACGATTGATAATTTCCGAAATGGTCGAAATGAAATGTTTTAATATTCTAAATATAGCTTTTATATTTACCAGTTGCTTTTAGGGCTCGGGAAAGGCAAAATTACTGGAAGCCCCGACGTCCGTCCTTCGGCGTGAACAAAATGGAACTAACTAACGAGGCGAGGGAGAGCAGTTCTCCCATCAAACGGAGAAGAAAGCTGATTCACACCAATCAGCAAAAAACAAGTCATGAAGCATTGACTCCAATCAAAAACAAACAATAGATCCAAGTCATTGCTGCGTGACTTACGAAAACCTGGATGGATAACGCATTAAAACGAAACACGCTCACTGAAACCAACTAAAGAGAATGAGCTAAGGAGATCACAAGGAAAGAAAACAAAACGTAGACTAAGAAAATGAAAGGGGGAGAAAATAAATGAAAATGGAACAGCAACTAGGCTGTTTCATTCCTCCCAGGGTCAGGAGAAAGAAATGAAATGAAATGAGAGGTCCTTTCTCCATTCATTGAATTTCTTTTCAACAAAACTTAATATACAAACAAGCACATCCCACATACAAACTAGACTTAGCAACACAAACAAAAAAGAAAAATCATTAAAGGCGATTAAATCATTTAGTAATTAAGAAAGAAAAGTATGTAGTATATAAGAGAAAATAAATAATTAGTCATTGAGTATAATAAGAAAATAAGAATTAGTAATAATATTTTATTTAGATATGTA
>JAGDQP010011332.1:33818-45000 GCA_022664845.1 Lepisma saccharinum
GTTCCCTTACACGAATTAAAACCATGTCATCGACTTTAATACTATGGAATTACCGAAATTAGGAACCTTGTTCCTGTTACGACTCTTCCGTAAGTTTATCAGCGGTAGCTGATGACGCTTTCCATAATCGAGGTATCGCAATTCCTCAGGCCAGTCTACACCACGCTTGAAGGAATCGGAGGCATTGAAATTCAGAAACAAGTTAGAAGGAGTATATCCATTGGCCAGAGACACAAAATTATTCAGCAACGAACAGACTTCGTTCAAGCAAGCACTCCACCGACTGTGATTACCTCTGCAAAACACTCGGATCAAGCGGTTCACCTCTTTATGGGATCTCTCCACCTTCGAAGCTCGAGGACTATAAGCTGCCGTCAACATGTGCTTCATCTTCTGTTCCTCACAAAATTCCCTCCAATGCTTCGAGGTGAATTAAGTACCTCGATCGGACGTAATGACAGCAGGAACAGGATAATGGTGAAGGTACTGCTTACTGATGACCTGAATAATCTCCTTGACACTGGCAGAGCGCAATGGATATAAGGTTAAAAAGCCGGAGAAAATGTCGACGATGGAAAAGACAAAAGAAAAATGGGAGCTTCTCGGTAACTTCCCAAAAAGATCACAAAACATTCTCATGTGGAGTATCTGCAGTGACATGACAAGGTTCTAATGAGATCTTTTGATTCGTTGCTTTTGTTCGTGGACACACAAGACAGTCACGTACAAAAGTAGCTATTTCTTGTCGCATTTTCTTCCAATAGAAGAGACGGCGACAAAATAAATAGCATTTCAACGATCCAAAATATCCTTCTTCATGTAATTCACCAAGGACTTGGGGAACCAAGACGTTAGGAATTACCAGCAGCCAATCATTTGATTCTCATCTAGAACGGACATAGAGCATCCCCAAATGTAAGCAGCAGTCCGGAGTCCCTTCACGAAATTTACGGAGCATCCTCTTACAATAGCTGTCAGTTTGCTGTGCATCCGCACACCTCTTCAGGAACTCTTTTTGGGACAGATTATTGAAGACCATGCTCACTCCTTGTCTTCTTCCTCTGGAGGACATCTGCTGAGACTATCGGCAATAAAATTCGAAGTTCCAGCGAGATGTTCAAACCGCAAGTCAAAATCTTGAAGCTTGAGAAGCAACCGAGTAGTACGCGCATCAAGATTCCGTAGAGTCTTGAGCTGCGCTATGGACTTGGAATCACTGTGGACAATAACAGATCTACCTGTTATAAAATCGGAGAAGTGTTCACACAGGAACACAATGGCCAAAACTTCCAACTGGAAGACATATAAGGACATCTCCGTCGGACGAGCACGACGAACACGAAGTTATCACTCCGTATTCGCCTTCTCACACTTGAGCCAAATAACCAACCAAGCTGAGTAACGAAGCATCACTAAAGAAGTGAAACTCGTCACTATACCGGGGCTGGACCAAGGCTGGGGGAGAAATTAAGGCCTTCTTCAGAGCCTCGAAAGCTTGCGCCTCTTCAAGGTCGAATTTGAATTTACTATCCTTACGTAATAACCTAACAAGAGGTTCCTGGAGTCTGGCAATATCATAGATATGCTTATGCCTCCAGTTTCAAATACCAAGAAAACGACGCAATTGACGTCGTGTTTTAGGAAGGGGAAACTTTCGAATCGGCTCGTTCATAGAAAGGTTGACCTTAATCTCTCCACCAGACACGACATGGCCGAGATAGGAAACCTCAGACAACAAAAACTGGGATTTCCGAAAATTCAAGGAAATGTTAGTTTCCTTCAATTTATCGTATACGTGTGATAACTGACGGGAAGACGTAGAGGAAACCAAAAGATCGTCGAGATAGAGGGCTAGAAAGTCCCATGTTTCCAGTGCATTCTGGAAGATCGTGCATTAGGACTTTATCCCTATAACCAGGCGAGTAAACACAAACTGGCGGCCTTCAAATGAAAATGGCGTAATGACCTGGGAATCGGGATAGAGAGTCAACGAATAATACGCTTCCTTGGTATCGCTGATAGTGAAAATAGTAGACCTGGGACATACGGTGAAGCAACGTTTGAATAGGTTCAACTTGAACCAACGGAGGAATGATCTTCTTATTAGTATCTCGCATATCCAAACAAGGACGAATACCGTGTCCTTCTGACCTCATCACCACATGAACTAGATTATTATATAGACTAGGCTTCTCTATAACTATACCATAATCAAGCCACCTCTTTAAAAGCTGACGGAAAGGCTCTCGAACAGCATATGGCATAGGATAATTTTTTGCTTTTACTGGTTCAGTGTCTGTCAACATTATCTTAATTTCAGGTAGTTTAGCAGGTGTGGGATATTCACAAAACAAATATCGATGTTGCTTTAGGAAGACTAGCGATTGATAAATAAATAAAGCAATCAATAAATAGATCAGTACGCTTTTCAACGTACTTCTCTAGTTCGGACTCGGACACAATTTCCTCATCGCACTAGATAGGTCCAGGGATAGAGACCATTTTGACCCCGAATTCTTTGCAACTTACCTCGACACAAGGGTGCCGATCCCGGGGGGGCGCCTAATGGGGGCCCAAATGATAGGGATAAGTCTGTTCTCCTATTTCTACAGTACGTGGTCATTCGTTTTCCCCTTCTACTAAGCTAATCTTTGGAAAATCTATTTCATTGATAAATTCCTCCCTGAAACTTGTGTGCAAAAGTACTTATATACATTACAGCACGTATAATACCCCCCTCGACTGGCTAAAGGAGTTAATTCGTGCATTTCTTGTGTTGTTTCTGGAGTTTCGTGCAAAACAACAATAAAGACCATTTAGTAAAAAAAAGAAAAGAAAGAAGAAATGAAAACGTACTTTCTCTCGTTTATCCCTCGGAATGCCAAGATCTTGAAGATAAGGTAAAAATGACCAATACACTATACAGCCAAAATATTATTTTTGCTCATTAGTCATTAAATGCAAGAGTGAAATTCTGTGTATTCCGCATACTGTAAACAATATAATTGATCATTTGCAAGAATCAGAATACAACAGATACGGTGTGCTTTATATGTGAGAGTGCAACAGAAAGGTAGTTTGATTGTGATAGTTTTATATGTAGTACTTTATATGTGTAAATAAGTAAGAGACTCATGGTGCCTTCACTTTTGTGCAGCCACGAAAATGGTTGCAAGGTTAATATGATATATTATTTTTTCTGTATTTTCATTATTTTGTAGTATCTACGGTACTTGAACAAATAAAATACATTAAATAAATACAATTCAATACAATAAATACTATACAATGGATACACCCATACTCTAAAATACCTTGATTTTGAACAAGTACTTTATTTCATACGAGAAATATACATGCGTTGAAAATGACTAATCTTAGCGTTCCGTGAGATAAAATTATCTTGGCGTTCCGAGGGTTAAGGATCATTCATCGTGATTTTGTCATATACTAACATAATTTAAGAAAAATAAATATATACAAGAAAATAAGCGACAAGAAGAACTCACACAAAAGTAGGAGTGGACTTGAACTTGGAAACATATCCTTCAAACTGCTGTTTGGATGCAATTATTGTTTGCCGTTAATACCGTAATTTTGAGTTTCTAATACAACTTATAGATAGGGAAACTACTGTATATACAGCGGAAAAAAGTATTTGGACAAGTTCGACAAAGAGGAAATCAGACTATCACACATAAAACATGGACCATTTCGAAATCTCTTGGCCTTATGATAATTTGGATACCTTAGATAGAATACTTAGTAAATAACTATCACTCGATAACAGAGCAATTATTGCGAAATATAATTAGTTCTGGCCAACCATGAAAACTAACTGCTCGGAATGAAACTTACATTCTTCATTTTGTAAACAATACTCAAAGAATTAGTGCTAAACATTTGGCTACTTCACTCGACTAGAATATATAAGTTAATGTTAGTAATTCATTGAACAACCCAAAATTCTTTGAATCAAATGGGGTTTTTGAAGATGTGTATCCAGGGTATGAATACTGGCCACTCAACTAGTAATTACACAACTCCAAATCTTAACAGACCCTCCAACATCTTTATCAGTTAAAACAATGTTCTGCTTTCTGAAAGCTTCATTCTTCTTTCACCACACGTCCTGATATCCATCACTACAATACAAGTTTATCTTACTCTCATCCTAGAAAAACAATAAACTTATTCCAAAATTCCAGGCACTCATATTGATATTTCTTGGAAAATTAGAACTTCTTATTTCTGCTTTCTTCTGATATGTAAGTTTTGTTTCAGATTACACATCTTCTGAATCCTTTTTTTTTTGTTCACATCTGTAACATTAACTTGCATATCCTAGGCAAGTGAAGTAACCAAATCTTTATCACTAATTCTATGAGTTTTGTTACCAGAATGAAGAATGAAGGTTTCATTCCGGGCAGTTAGTTTCCTTAGTTGACCAGAACGAATCCCCAATAATTATTCTATTGTATGTTTCTTTATGATGTATCTAACGGTAGAGCATGGCTTTCCAACAAGCTTGGCTATGTCTCAGTACCTTTTACCTTCCGCACGTAATTCGAAATTAAAGTGAGTAGTTCCAATGTTGTTCAACTCAATTTGTTCCCCATGCTGCTTCTTTTTTAATTCCTGACACGGTGTGGATTGCTTCAATACACCACGCAGAGTGCGCGCTTGCCTCGACATGCCTTCCATCTGGATATCTGAATCTCAAGACTCCGCTAACTGGATCCAGTTGGCATCGATAGTCCCGAACAAAAGGCATCCCGAGGATCAAGCTAGGTTCCACAACAAAAACTTTAATTTCGAATATATTATTAGAATTATTCAGGAAAATATTCTGGCTACCCTTTAATTTATGAGCACCAGAAGCAGAAATACCTTGAAGTTTAATGCCAAATACGGGTCTTAATTTAGCACGTGGCAGATTGGCCAAAATCTTTTTCCAAGTTTCAAAATTTAGAATATTTATCTCGGAACCACAATCATAAATACATTCTAAATTTAAACCTGCCACTTTACCGAAAATACTAGGGGAACGACAGAATTCAGTGGGGCAAAAGATCAAATCATCTTCCCTGATAACAACACGGATATTAAAGGTATCCCATCCTGGAATACAAGATTAGTCCGTTCCCCCAACCGCTCATTATCGAATCGATTCACACGACATGGGTACCGCCTTCCCGATCCGCCTGAAGGACGCCCATGGCGTTTAAATTAACTCAAAGAGAACAGCACAGACAGTTTGAAACAGTACTAATTCCCATATTATCAACTACTTGCGAACAACAACACTTAACTTCTCTGATGGCCGCATTAACTCCAGGAACATTTAGAGTATGGCAACTACACTCTACCACTCTACTCTGACAAGGAGAATTATAAACACCACTATTATTTGACACATTATTATCAATCTGACTATTATTCTGTTTATTGTTATCACTCTTAGGCATTTTACTATTGGGTACAAAACGTTGATTATTCCCTCTGCGACATGATTCATTATCAGAAAACCTACGACGTTTTACACGCCCGTGAAGTTAGACCCCCCCATATGCACACAAACGATCACTTATAGTGCATACGTTAGTACTTCGTTAGTGCTCCTAAGTGCTACCAATTAATTCGTTAATGCTTCAAAATTACGGCCAGAATTAACAAAAAAGTGCGGAGGGCCAACTTCGCACTAGCGCCCCCACCGAAGCACTAACGTTGAAACCTAGCGCGATCGTTAGTGCATCGTTAGTGCTTCCAGAAAACACTAATCGTTACGCTATTGCTTCATTATTAGTTGAGATATAAACAACGAAATGTGATGAAGTGCTGTTTGAAATAAATAACTTAGGAAAATATTTCAAGTCTGTTTTTAGCCAAGTAAGGCAGCACGGGGCTACGCGCACTCTAAATTTAATTAGTGAATTTGTAGCTTTCACTTGATGCACTAACGACGCACTAATTAGTGTCAATGGTTATTGCTTCTTAGCGCCCAAACCACCACGATGGTGTTTCATTTGAATAGGTGCCAGAAATAAAAGAATGTTGGTGTTCCATGTTCCGGTTAGTCCCCACTTCAAGTACTATTGATTGAACAATTTATATTGTTAGTGTTAAAGCGGTTAGTGCATCCTTTGTCCTCTTAGTGCCAGAATCTCTAAATTACTGCTTCATTTCTGAATGTACTAGAACCTAAATATAGGGTGGTGCAAGTTTCCTGTTTTAATTCAAGAATTCTCAATATATATATAATTATATATATATATATAATTATAATATAATATAATATATATAATTATAATATTATATATATATATGGTGGCTTCTTTTTGGCGACGTTAGTGTGTTTTCTTGTGACAGTATACTTTCTTTTGGTGTCTAATGTTTCTATGAATATACCAGCAATGTAATAGTGCAATCGGTGTGTCCAGTTTCGCTATCTATAGCAAGCAATTGCTATTTTTGTGAAGTTGTGCTTGGTTGTTTACTTCGTGTGGATCATCATGGACGCGCGGAGTAATACAAGTGGTGCATAGACAGGTTATCAAGCTACTGGAAGTCATGCAGGTTCTTCAAATATATCGTCTCAAAAACCATCACCTCATCAATCTAACACTGTCTTATTGAATGATAAACAATCTACTGTAAGTACTGTACCGAACAAAAACTTAGCAATAGTTTGTGACGCTATAGTAGGTTTAAATTTGGAGGACTATTTACTTGGAATCGGTCCAGTTATCGGCCCAGAAAATATTACTCATGCATCGAGAATTATCGGGAGCAGGGTGTGTGTATATATTACTACTCCTACCTTGTTGGACAAACTGCTGGATCACGGGGACTTTACAGTCAATGATGACATATTTGTTCCCTTACGAAAATATGTTCAATCTGCTACGAAGGTGATTTTATCGCATGTATTGCCAGACATACCAGACACAGTGTTAAGTGCAGCTTTGGCTCAAGCAGATTTCTATCGGTACGCAACATCAATCACTATCGCACATCAAATCTTTTCGAAGATTAGTGTATATTTTGTTTGCAAAACCTGAAACAGTTCCTAGCTCTATTCCCATTACGTATGAAGGAACACATTATACAGTCTTTATATCCAGTGACGAAATGAAATGTTATCTATGTAATCAAGTTGGGCACTCTCGCCGGTTTTGCCAGTCAAAAGCGAACTCTCTATCAACCACTAGGAGCAAGCAGCAAGTTTCTCATGGTAGCACACAAAACGAAAAACAAAAGACATTCTTTCGCGACTTCTGAAGCACAGTCTTACTCAGTTGTTGCAAACGCCAAGGTTAACGAAACAACTTTCCCTTCCCTCCCTCCCTAATCTTTCCCTGATAGCTAAGACCTTGAACGAAAAGACAAAACAACCAGTTTCTCTTCAATTGACGAAGTTAGAATCTCCTATTGTGCAAGGAAGACAACTCATTTCTTCCGTGGCCCCTCCAGAGTCTTCTGAGTCAAGTGAAATTTTGTCTGTCTGTCCGACAGAAGAAGCTACCAAACTTACCACTGTTTCAGAGCATGAATCAAATTCTGCCTTAATTCCTTTTCATTCAGAATCTGTTTCTATTCTTAATCAATCTCAAGCCTCCCCTGAAGATAAAGTTTCGGATCTTTCATCTCCATCGTTTGCACACCCAGGGATGTCATCCCAAGAACCCAAACCTGACGATCCTATAGATTTATCTTCACATTTTTCTTCGAGTGGAGGAGTAAGGAAGAAAAGACCTAGCTCTCCCACCCCTATAGACAGTTCCCTTAAAAAAGAGAAAACTGTGGGTGTTAGTGATGACACATCATCTGTTTGTTCGGATATATCATTTTCATCGCTCAAGGACCTTGATGAGTTGGAAGTAGACCGTTTATCTCAATGGTGTGATGTATCTAACTGGACTGAAGAACAATTTCACCAATTCTTGACTCGCAGCAAAAGTTTCAAAAAAATCATGCCTATTGTAAAAAGCTTTCAAATCGAACCCATGGCTTTGAGAGATACACTACAGGAAAAAAATCCCGATGTTACTGACAATAACCTACGTAGACGCACGCAGCGTATAATTAAAGCTATTGAAGATGAAAGTGTGTAAATTAGTGTTGTTAACTTTTGTGCTTCTACTTTTTATTTTTCTAATGGTGGGAGTACTTTCGTTGAATACAAAAGGCCTAGTATCAATGCACAAACAACTTGCTCTCAGTTATTTTCTACAGCGTTCTAATGCTTCCGTTGTATATGTACAAGAAACTAATTTAAATACTGCCCCTGTAACTTCTAAGTTAAGAGACTTTGGTTTTTGGATTAATCCGCCTGTAAATGCAAGCAGCGGAACTGCTATTATGATACAAAATCATTTGTTACATTTTTGGAATGTTTTACGGCACACGATTATCATAGAAGGTTATTTACATGCTTTGATAATTCACTCTGGTGGTTATACGTTTGCTCTAATTAATGTGTATATGCCGCAAGACGAGAATGCCGGTATCGATCTTATTAATGGGTTAGATACTTACGTTCAATCACTCAATTTAGACTTTTTTATTCTGGGAGGTAACTGGAATGTCACTCTGGCTGGTATAGATCGCTATAATTGTCTTGAACATAAACATAGGCTAGTAGAACACATGTTATCTTTTTTAGAAGAGTATGATCTAGTTGATATTTTGCGTTTTCATAAACCAAACGCTCGACAGTATACTTATTACGGTAAGTTTAATCACCTGCCCCGCAGTCGCCTGGACCGTTTTTATTTCTCTGGAACTGTCTCCCAATTTTTTAACCTTCCCATTGTCATTCCTTTTTTTTCTGATCATGACGGAATTTTCTTTAATTTCCCACTCTTTCCTGTTCCCTCTAGAAGCTCATATTGGTGTTTCCCTAACTATTTGCTGCAGCATGAAGACTTTAATCAAGCTATAATATCGTTAATTTAACATTACTACTATTTAGCAACTAGTTCATATGAAATTCTTAGTCTATTGGACGCGTTTAAATCAGAAACTCAGGATACAGCAAGACGTTTTGCAGCAGCTCAACGAGAAAAAGTAAAGGTTTCCTTTCATCATCTTCAAGCTATAGAAAATGAGTTGGATCAACTCATCTCTTCCTCTTCTACGACTACGCATGATATTGATTTATTTTGGTCTCGTAGGCTAAAATTACATGAATCGTATTTTCAGCAAACACATGATTGGTTGCTATCAGATAAATTGTGGTATCAAATGAATTTAATACCAGCTCCGAGCATTTTTTTCGAACAATTCAAACTAGAAAGGTTGCACATAGTATTCAGAGTTTAAGATTAAATGGACGCATCGCTGCAGAACCCACTCAAATTAGACTAGAAGTTCGTAATTATTATCAAACATTATATGCTCCCGTTGAAACATCTTTTTCAAATTTAGATCTTTGGAACTCTTTACCTTCCCTTTCCCAATTGGCCTTAGATCAGTGCGATGCTGCCGTTACGCAGGACGAGTTAAAAGTTGCGGTGTCTCAACATCGTCACAATAAAGCTAGCGGGCTAGATGGTTTGACAGCGCAATTTTTCCAACATTTTTGGACGCACCTATCTCCCTCTATCTTCTGATGCTTCAAGCTTCCCCCTGCTCAGGACATCTTTCTTAATCCATGTACCAAGCAGTAATCATTCTATTACCTAGAAAAGGTGATCCTGCCGACCTGAAAAATTGGCGTTCTATTCCTCTGTTGCCTGTTGATTATAAAATTTTGGGTAAAGTTATGGCAAATCGGCTTAGCATTGTTTTACCTGACATTGTTTTGCCCTCGCAAAGTTATTGCATTCCTGGTCGTACGATTTTCGATAATTTACACACTATACGTGATACCATCCATTATGCGAATACACTGAACCTACCTTTAGGAGTAGTTACCCTTGACCAGCAAAAGACTTTTGATATGTTGAGTCATCGTTATCTTTCTCATGTTTTCCAGGCGTATGGTTTTGGCCCATTTTTTATTCAGTTATTTACTTTGTTGTATTCTAAGGCTCAAAGGTTAGTTCGAATAGGCGCACATCTCACTGCACCTTTTCCTTGTCAACGTGTCGTGAGACAAGGTGATCCATTTTCCGCGCCGCTTTTCTCCCTAGCTATTGACCCTTTTCTACGACTTTGTGAACGTCGTCTTTCTCCTTTCGCTCTACCAATAGGGGATACTGATTTATTTTCTTCAGCTTATGCTGATGATTGTAGCTTTTACATAAGAAAAGATGAGGGTTTTCAAGAGTTCCATGATGTCTTCCAAGTTTACAGTGAAGCCTCCGGATCCATCTTAAATTCTGACAAATCAACAGGTCTTTTCTGTGGGTCCTGGAAAAGGACCTCTGAATTTTTTTGTGGTCCAATCAAGGAGGAAAGTTCTTTGGAGTCTTTTTATTCACCGACCGTGAATGGGAAAGTCAGAATTGGGCTCAACTTCTAACCGATATAAACCACGTTCTATCGAGATGGACTCGCTTTTTTCCTTTTTTATCTTATCGTGGACGAGCCCTGCTCGCCAACCAATTTGTCGGTTCCCGCCTAAATAACCGTTTGATTGTGCTCTCACCTCCTTCCACTTTCGTTTCTACAGTTGTACATCGTCTGCAATCTTTTGTCTGGAATGGCCACCATTGGCTACACACCAAATTCTTACATGTTTCTATACCAGACGGAGGTTTAGGCCTACAGCATTTGCCGAGTCGGTTACATACTCTTCGACTGCAGTTTATTGATTCGTATCTACATGGAAATTTATCCTCCGCTGTACGACATCTTAGAGACTTTTTCTTTGCCCAACTTTTTGATTTACAGGGTCTTTCCTTCTTCTTGTCTGACATATTTCCTCCTCGCCAATTACTTACAAATACCTTTTATAATAGTTGTGTCGATAGCTGGATGTTTCTCAAACCTCAGTTAGGACAGTTGATGCATGCAGATGGAACATGGAAAACAGTGTCTGATTTTGATCTTACAGCTGAAAGGGCTTCTACCCGAAGACATTTTCATATTTTCTTGAGCAGACTTAAACACAAATGTACTGATTTGATATCCAATGCTCGTAGGCAACCAGTCTTGTCCGTCATCCCTTTTACATATGTAGCCTCTCAGGTCTCTCTTCCCCTTTTCCCCTTACAGCGGAAACAGCTTACTTTTA
>JAGDQP010011333.1:1638-37280 GCA_022664845.1 Lepisma saccharinum
CGATCGTAACACCAGGTCAAGTGAAAGCCAATTACTCTCGGTCCCTCATCACTCTTCTATTTCCTATTCCAAATCGTTCACTGTTTCCGCCGTCCAAGCTTGGAATGATCTTCCGCCCGAAACACGACAGCTACAGTCCATCTCAACGTTTAGGAAGTCGATTACAGACCTGCTCCAATTAAATTCCTAGTCTTTACACACTCGACGATGAAATAAACAGTAAAAAAAGAAAGAAAGGATAAGAGTAAATGCACAGCTCTTTTTAAATATTCTGGTGTTATTTTTGTATATTTTTTAGTTATTGTTATTAGTAGTAGTATCATTATCGATGTATATCGATATATATTATCAGCCTTAAATTGTAAACAGGCTTAAGTTCTCTGTAAAATGTTAACATGTGTGTGTGTGTGTGTGTGTGTGTGTGCGCGCATTGTGTCTGTTTATACGTGTTTTTTTGTGTAGTTATGTGTACTCATTTAGTGTTTATCCTTTTTCTTAATTATTATCCAATTATACTAGTATTAATATTGATAGCTTACTTAGAGTTTGCATGTACATGGTTGAGTGGAAGAGAAGGCATTTGTGGCCTTAACTCCGCCATGGAAAATAAGTCAATAAATTAATAAATAAAAGACCACATCTATAAACAATGGTCAATAGTAGTCGGTAACTACCCGATATGAGTCTGTTGGTCACCCGACCGAATAGTCAATAGTAGCTGGTAACTACCAAATATGAGTTTTTAATACTACCCGGGACCAAGTCAACAAGATGGTACTAAGGTGAAAGGTCAACTATTTAAACGTGTATAGCTCGTAAACAGCGAAACATATTGACATTCTATTTTCACATTTGGTATGAGGGCATTGAATAATATATACTAACATCGAGGTCAAAGGTCAAATATTTAATTGTGTATAGATTGTAAACGACAAATGTCAAATCTGAAGTCAGTTTGCTAACTTTGCGTCCCGTTTTCATAGAATTATAAAACTTATGATGCAATTTATTTAGTGACGGGCATGTTAAATATGAAAACTGTATGGCGCTATTTTCAAGATTTGATGGTTCGAATTTTTTGAATTTTGCTCTTTTGGCGCCAGAACTATGAAGACCTCAAGTTATGTTATTTTGTTCACGGTAATGCTGAATTTGAAAACAACTTTTTTCTAGCTATTACTGTTTCCAAGATATGGCGTTCGAATTTTGTCGAAGTTTGATATTTTAGACGCAGAATTGAAAAACTCGCGGATTATATGTTATTTTGGTCGGTGATACATAAAATGAAATTTTCTTCTCTCTACCACCTACCCTTTCCAAGATATAGCGGTTCGACTTTAGTCGAATTTTAACATTTAAAGACAGAGATGAGAAACTCGCTGATTATACGTTATTTGGGTTGGTAATGCCAAATGTGACATTTGTCTTTTTCTACCTATTGCAGTTTCCAAAATATGAAGCTTCAAATTTTAGATTTTTACACGTACAATTGATAAGCTCGCAGACTATATTTTATTTGGGTAGGTGGTGCCGAATGTGAAATTTGCTTACCTTTACTTATTGTCGCTTCTAAGATATGGCGGTTTATATTTGTCGAATTTTGACATTTTAGATGAAGAATTAGTAAACTCGCAGATTATATTTTAATTCGGTCGGTGATGCAGAATGTGAAATTTTCTTCTCTCTACCACCTACCCTTTCCGGTTCGAATTTTGCTCTTTTCGTCCTAAAACTATAAAAACTTCAAATTTTCACGGTAATTCGGAACTTTTTCTACCTATATTCCCTCCAAGATATGGCGGTTCGAATTGAGAAACTCGAAGTATTCGGTGTCAGAGAAAATTTTCTCAACATAGCAGAGAATACGCAGGGCTTCCACCATAGTCTACACTTTAACTGAACTCGTCTGGCGCCACGGCCCATTATTATTAACATTAGTGGTGGTTGAGAAGGCCTGTAGTGCATAAATAACCTTGAATGCGACCATTACTAACCGGGACTGCTGGAAGCGGGGTAATTTATCTGCTGCTTATAGTGACTAGCAAAATTATTCGGAACCTGTAGTGTTTATACAAAATATGGGTTTTATTATAAACATATTCTGCTAGAGACAACAAAAAGAAACAAGTTGTCAATGTCAAAACAAAATGTGTGTGGGATGTTTCCCAGCTGCATAGGTCAATAAGACACACATATACTGTTTTAAGTAGAATTCACCTTATCAAATCTTTGTTGCTTTTAATGGCAAAATAAAACATACGAAACGTGTGTGAGAGGTCTTCCGACGACCGATGTTTAGTGAGCGTTTGAGGATAGTTGGTGCTTTTGGAATTAAAGTACCACTTCGGAGGGTTATATTTAGCTATGAAGGAGATATTTTAGCATGTAATTTAGGTAGAAAATAGTCTTTCAGCTGTAATGTATCGTAGAAAAAAGAATCAATTGGGGGATACTCTAAGAATGTATATGGTTAAAAATGACAAAGATGAATACGTTGAGTCGTAAGGAGTAAGTTGGTGTTTGTTATTGGGGAGGGACAATATTTATCGAGAAATGTGACATTTGGCCCGTATTTGCTGAAAGAGACATTAGAACATAGAATAATGCCATACTGGAGAGAGCTTGCTTAGATTTTCTAGGAAAGGAATATGCACAAGTGTATATTAAATAGGGGAATTAAGGTTAATTTTTAAAGATGTCTGTATTGCACGCTTTGCGACTACATGGGGTTAATATTTAAGTATTTCAAGGAGATAAGGACGAATTTACATACTCCCGACATAGTTCGAAATACCTTCATCATGATTTTAAGTAAAAAATAGCTTCTGAATTGTAATTCGGTAGAAAGACAAGCACTGTTTGAAGTACTTTGAATAGAACGAAAACTAGAAAGGAAACGGCTACTTGGAAAAGTAAACTGACAAAATGTGGTCTACAGGAACGCTTGTTGTCTCAATAAAACTGTTTTGTACCCCATAATGTCATTTATACGACATGGATTGATAAATTAGTACATGCCATATTCATGAACATATTCATGACTAAACTTCTTTTAAACAAGCTACAACTCGGTTTTGTGCATGTATAGATAGAGATATAAAGGGAGATATGACTTTATTATTAGCATGCTCTGCAACTACACGGGAAACTCCTTGTCGGCTTATGGTTGATGATATTATTTAGTTTCTATAGACATAGTTATGCATTTCCAAAACCAACTTGGTCACTAGTATGGATAGTATACGAACTGTTCAAGGAGTAAAGTCTTCAGAGATGAACTGCAAAAGTCATGTTTGAGTTAGCCATGTCATATTCGGGTCCATAAAAAGCCTGCCACCTCTCACAAGACCATACACACTGTCACAATAGGTAATAATTGGTTGACGAAGCCAACAGATTGCAGAGAGAACTGAATTGACATCGGTTTAGATTACAGGATTTTTAATTCGTCCAGATGTCATAAGAACCGGCTTATTATCTTGTCTATTGCATTGTTGCTTTCCCACATTTTATGTAAGTCTATTCTTGATATATCTTTAAGTATTGTTTTACATTGTTCGTCAATTTTCCTTTCGTTTCAACCTTTATGTTTTGATGTTAGGTTAATTTCGTTGTTAGAAGGCCAGGCAACGCCCCTTTCTTTTTTTCCCCGTTTAGATTCGCGCTTTTGATTGGCTGGTGGCTGATAGTTCAAATCAACATGGTCGTTTTCACCGAAGGTTGCGATAATAACGGCTGCATACCAAATTTGCATTTTTAAGTTCTAAACTGATGCAACCTGGAAAAATTAAAGTTATGAAATAATTTGAGCACACCTTTAAAACAGACTTGCACGAAGCAAGAGCCATCACTGATTCCCTGGTGGTCAGCTTCTTTCCTTCTTCCATTCGCAGTTTGCTAAGGGACTGGTGTGTACTCTAACCACAAACCAACTTCATCCGTTCGCAGTTTGCTAAGAAACAGCCCTCGGTACGTAGTTTGCTAACAAACTGGTACCTTCCTACACTCGCAGCTTGCTAAGGCACTGGTGTGTACTTAACCTTAAACTAATACTTCTCCTGTACGTAGTTTGCTAAGGAACTGGCACAAATACCTGCACTATCCTACATACCTTAATCTCTATCAAATCACAAAAAAGAAGAAGAAGACATCTTAATCTTAGAAGCCTTACTTCTAGATAAATTATAAATAACAATCCTACGGGACAATGATTTTGTTAAACTTTTACTCTTGTATAAATAAATGGTTGAGGGCTAAAACTATTCCCGTGTATCTTTGTCTCTACTAATCCAAAATAAAGGTAACATTACGATATGTAAAAGATGAGAAAAACAATCATTTTTTTATACAGAATGTGTCTAGATTAATTAAAAGTTAATTAACTAGGCATACTGAGAAATTATATTTCTGTGATAGGTGTTTAACAAGACATTTTAGAAAGAAAAGCAGTTACAAGAACATGAACTATATTGTAAGAAGCATGAGACTGTTAGAATACTACTTCCGAAACCAATTGATAATCAAATAGAGTTTATAAATTATAAAAAATAATTAAGAGTCCCATTTGCAATATATGCTGATTTTGAGTGTTTGTTATGTAAAATGAAAGTAGAACAAAATTGTCCTAAAACTATAAAGTATCAAAAATATCTATCAATGAGCTTCCCTTATTATATTAAATATTCAGATAGCGATTATAAAAGTCTTGTTAGTTATATTGGTTTTGAAATGCTACAAAATGAAGCAATAGAAATAAAGCTATATGATGATCAGGTGAAAATGGATGACTTAACTGAAGATAAGGATTATATATATATATATATATATATATATATATATATATATATATAACAATTTTGATAATTGTTATATATGTGAGAAAAACTTGAGGGATTTGCAACGAGCAGTTGAGAAACAAATAAATATACTAAAGAACAAAATACAATTCTCCAAAGATAAAGTTGATATGATTGAAAAGTGTTAGTTACGAAAATGTTTGCGTAAGACGAATACGAATAAATCAAAAATAAGATATCATGTTCATTTAACTGGAAAGTTTCGATGTGCTGCTCATAGTTATTGTAATTTAAACCATATAAATCCTAATTTTGTTCCATTATTTATTCACAACTTAAGTGGTTATGATACTAATTTTTTATTATAGAACTTGCTTACGATACAAATGAGATAAAACTAGTTCCAAATAACGAAGAAAAGTATATAACATTCTCGAAATTTACAAAGATTGAGAAAAAGAATGGGATTCATTTAAAGTTTCTAGATTTATTTAGGTTTTTGTCGAAGAGTTTAGCGGAATTAACAAGTAGCCTTACGAATGAACAATATAGAGAAACGTCGAAGCACTTTTCAAATGACCTATTAGATTTAGTAGTTAATAAAAGTATTTATCTATATGAATATATGGACTCAATTAAAAAATTAAAAGAAGCAAAATTACCTCCAAAAGGAATGTTCTTTAATAAGCTTACCAAGACACATACAAGAGATAAGTAGTAGGAACATGCAAAAACTTTTGGAAATCAATCAATATTAAACACCTTGCAGAATATATTGAACTTTACAACAAAACGAATGTGTTAATTCTAGCTGATGTATTTGAAAACTTTAGAAATGTATGTTTAAAGGCATATGGATTAGATCCTGCTTGGTATATACAGCACTTGGCTTATCATGGGATTCAATGTTAAAAAAAAGACTAAAATTAAACTAGAAATGTTAACTGATTAGGATAAAATATTAATGATAGAAAAAGGTATAAGAGTTGGAATTTCACAATGTGGTAAAAGATATCTAAAAGCAAATAACAAATAAATTCAAAATTACAATAAAGATGAGTGTTCAACATAGCCTATCTAGACGCAAATAACTTATATGGTTAGACTATGAGGCAATACGTGCCTTATAAAGACTTTAAATGGATTAACCCTTATATAGATATAATGAATATTCCAGATGATTCAGAAATTGTTTACATATTAGAAGTTGATTTACAATATCCAAAACATTTACATAACAAACTCTCAGGTTTAAAGTTAGCTCTAGAAAACATGTGTCCACGAAAATAAAAACAATCAAAATTATGAACACCTCTTTATAACAAAGAAAGATATGTTATTCACTATAGAAACTTAAAACTTTATATGTCACTTGGAATGAAATTAAAGAAGGTCCATAGGGTATTAGAGTTTAAACAATCAAACTGGTTAAAGAAATATATAAATTTAAATAGACATATGAGAACAAAAGCTTGGTATGAATTTGAGAAAGACTTTTACAAATTAATGAATAATAGTGTATTATGAAAACTATGGAGAACATTAGAAAGAGACCGTGTATTAGCTTACAATGTAATCCAAAGAAAGTAAAGAAATTAATAGCAAAACCAAACTTTGATTACAGAACGATATTTACAGAAAATCTATGTGCAATACATATGAAGAAAGAACAGTTAACATTTAATAAACCGATAATATATATGGGAATGAGTGTACTAGAATTATCGAAACTGTTAATGTATGATTTCCATTATAATGCTATGAAGCCGAAAAATGGAGACAAAATAAATTTATGTTATATGGATACTGATAGTTTTAAATATGAAATTGAGACAGATGACTTGTATAAAAACATGAGAGAAATGATTAATCATTTGGCACAAGTGAATATAAAGAAGATAATATATATAAAATATCATTCATTAATAAGAAACTATTAGGTAAGATGGAAGATGAAAATAAAGGAAAATAATTACACAGTTTTTTTGGATTAAAATAAAAAGTGTATGCCTTTAAAGTAAAAGACAAAGAAGAGAAAAAAGCAAAGGGAATAACTAAGTGCGTAGTACTAAAAGAAATTAAATTCAATGATTATAAGGAATGTCTGTTGGAGAATATTAAAACATACAAAGACAAACTTAATTGGAAGTCATAAGCATGAAATTTATACTATAACTGTCAATAAGTTAACATTGGATTCTTTAGATGATAAAAGATGTATGTTACCAAACGGTGTAAATATTTTAGCTTGGGGAAATTATGGGATAGAGTAGAAATGTAATTATGTGCTTTATAGTTAAATGCTATAAAGATCAGCAAAATGTTTGAATTGTTTGCTACGATTAAAAGTAAGACAGTCAAATGGCTCTTTATGATTTTGGTGTGAAGCTGAAGGTTCTTAAGTAAAATTAAAGCGATTGACCGCTGAGGATTAAAGGCCAGTGTGTAGCATAAGACGGTTAATTTTATGGTTAAGGTAAGTGCTTAAGGTAAGCGGTTAAAAAGACTGTTTCCGTTTCAGTTACCGTTAACGATTGTGTTGCTAGTAGTGGTAGTAGCTTTAAATGTTTGCATAAGGATAATTGGGGTCGGTCCGAAGAGTTCACTGCAAAACATACATTTACCATCTGCTCATTAATACTTATAATACAGGATTTAGACCAGGAGGTTTTAATAGCCGGGTACAAATCATGATAATAACAACACACATTATAATCGTAATACACAAAACACAAATACTTATACACGCTCTAATAATAATAATAATAATAATAATAATAATAATAATAATAATAATAATAACAAAAATAATAAGTACAACACGCCAAACACTAATAGAAACAACACTAATAACACTAGTAACGATACTACAAATAATCCAAAGAGTAATAATAAAAATAATAACAACAATCAGAGATTTTATGACAACAGCCAAGGAAAGGACGCTTATCAGCGTTGCAGTCATACATGCGGGTGTTGTTCAGTTGTGTATCCGGTACGGAAAACTGCCCCAGTACTGGTAAAGAATTGTCCCGCTGATACATTTCCTTCTCAGGGTTGCTAGAAGACGCATTAGAGGTATGCCAGCATGTTTCTTCAAAGAGGTTCTTTGATACGGCCACCCTGTTGCCGCATTGACTCCTAATCTCGAAACAAGTTCAGCTTGTTGTCATGCTTGGCCAGAACAAATGCTGAATATCAGTTAGAGACCCTTGTGGTATCCCAATTAGGAAGCAATCTCAAGGTTTTTTACTGAACCGGGGAAATGAAAAAGGAACTCTAAGGGAATTGAAATTAAGAATATTCTTGCTTCTGCGCTCTCTCTTTTTCTTCGGTCACGAAAACCTTGGGAAGGAATTCGTGTTTTAAAAAAAATATCCAAATTTTTGCATTGTCTTTTTTTTCTTGTTGGGGAAAAGTATGTAGCGACCGCGCACCATCAGGCAACCACTCCATATCTTACCCTCTCCCCTTTTTGGGTCTGTTTTCATTTTCTTATTTTATTTTTCTACTCTGCAGTTCAGGGATGAAGACGATATTTTTCTTTAAAATACGTCGGTTGATATCAAAGGGTTTTTAATTCGTCGAGGTGTTATAAGTGCCGACCTATTATATTGTCTATTGCATTGCTGCTCTCCCGCGGTTTTGTGCAGTCTGCTTTTTAATTATTCCTTGATACTTCTTGAAGAATTTTATTGTTTTACATGCTTCGTCAATTTTTCTTTCGTTTTAATCTTTATAAACAATCTTTAAGTTTTGATTGTTGAGTTAATTTCGTTGTTAGTTAGAATGCCAGGCCACGCCCCTTTGTCTTTTTATTTCCGGTTTGGATTATCCCTCCTGATTAGCTGGTGGCTGATAGTTCAATTCAACATTGTTGCTTTCACCAAATGCTGCGGTAATGACGGCTGCATACCAAAATTAGGTTTTTTAAATCTTAAGTGATGCAACTGGAAAAAATAAAATTATGAAATAATTTGAGCAGCCTCAACGTTTGGAAGGAAGTTTTGGGTACCGTAGTTGTTTTTCCAGTCCCATGGCGATGTGTAACCTGATTTATATAGACGAACCTGCAGTTGCTGAGAAGTAGTTTACAAATACAATATTGTCCCTGACCGAAAATAAACGAGAGAATCTAATGTTAGTTTGTTTCGGTGTGTGAAAGTGTCTTATGATCTAGTGAGATTATGTGGAGTGTCAATGTTTCTTTCTTCGTCTTTTTAAAATAAATAAATAAATACGTGCGTCTGAACCTTCCCACTCTGTTATCAGTGTGTGTGAAAGAAAATAGTATTCCTTTCAGCATGCAATTAGTGTGGGTTTCGAATAGGGGATTTGGTAGCTAGGGGATTTGTTTTCCGGGAGCAGGTATGTATGGTTGATTACTCAAAATTCCTTTCTCTCGTAAATCCAGGTCTATTTAACGAAGAAATATCGGTAGAAAATTTACAGTATGGCAATCTTATCTGAAAATATACAAACTGCTATACTGCATTCTGTGTACTGCAACGTTTAGAAATGCAGGTCCCATTTTTCCTCTTCGGTATTTCGACTGCTTGTTTTGAAAATTGGTGTGGCGTTATTGCCTGATTTGTTTACGTTTGAAAATTTTCGCTTTTTGCCCCTTCGATATCTGACAACTTATTTGAACGTAATGCAATGTTGATTTTGGGTACAATAGTTCGAAACATCTTCGTTACAGCTTACCGTAAGCCATTATACGAGCAGAAATTTACTTTGTAAACTAACCTAACCCAATCTATAGTTCCCATGTCAGCGTTATTAAACTGGCGGTTAGGTTGTGTAGGCTTGAAAATGGAATGATGCACTAAACAAACTCGGAACATCAAGGCTATATATATTGCTTTTGTGATAGTAGAAATTTCGTGCTAGCTGGGCTAAGGTTTAGAATACAAAACCTAATTTTCGAAGCAGAAATATTCTTAATTCTTTTGATTATGTTGTGTAAGAAATTATGGCTCTGCTGAGACTTAAGGCGTTATTGTAAATTTTTATTTATTATTTGTCATGTGAAATGAAACAAGACTTTTTGGGAAAACACATTTATATGTGATCCTAGAAGTTCTTCAGAAAGCATTTCTTTCCATGAAATTCAATGGTAAAATCTTTTCGTAATGCGTTTTTACTTTTTCTTAAGAAAAATAAATTCAATTCTACCAAATACCTCTTGTGTGAAGCTTTCAATTCCGATGTAGATAGTCTACCAATGTAGTTTGACTTTTATTAATGGTAGTTTTGTTTTGAATGTTCTCAACCTTCTGTTATATCAGTAATGTTTTCCATATGTATTATAAAGTTGTTCGATTGAACTTAGATTCGAGTGTGTTGATCAGCTAGGTAACAATTTTGAAAACAGACAAATCAATTAAGTTTATCAAAATTTCGGGGCCAATGATATATTTTCTGTGGCTGTTTGTGCCTTGTATATTTTAGTGAGTAACTGTTAAGAAGCCCCTCAGGTTCTCGTGCATTGGTGGATGAATGTGTGGTTTAGATTTTGAAAGATCGAGGTTAGACGTTGGATACTGGGATAAAGATGCAGTTTTGGCTTTTGGTCGGGTGCACAGGCACCCCCACCGGTGAACTTTTCCTACAGTGTAGGAGTAAAAGGGTCGACTACTGTCACAAGGATAGGAACCGGGTTTCACCTGAAGGAACATAGTTCGATGTTGCTTTCATTTTCACCGTTTGTCGAACGTGAGTTTTGGGGAAAGTGATGAAAGTGGCAGCTAAATAAGGCAGAATGTTCTTAAACTAGCCAGCTTGCTCGATAACATGGTGAGGACAACTGAATAGTAATTCAGTTACAATAATTCACTAAAATAACGCTCTAAGTTCTAAATAATTTATTTGATTGATTCTTCGATTACTTTCTTCAGCGCATGTTTATTTTAAGGTTTCTTTCTTCCTTTTTCTGCATAGCTTTTAAGAGCAAGGGCTATGAGGATGCAGATTTGTCAAGCTGAGATTAGTTTTTTTTCTATAAGTATATGAGTATCTACGTCACACGTATGTGGTTTGTCGATGCTTAAGCGGAATATACATATATATTATAGCTCTGATTAAAGTTTCCAGAAAGTTGATCTCGACGAAGTGGCCACCCATCTTTGTTTTCTACTGATTTCGCTTTCTGCCTTAACCAACTTTCTCTGCGTCTTGTACTACTTTTTGGGTCATCTTTCGTGCATGCTTCGTGAGCTAAGACTAGTGTTTGTGATGTTCACGTTAGGTCTTAAATTGAAGCAGAACGCCGATGGGTAGGTACTCATCTTGACTTCAATCTCCGTTAGCGCTCATATAAAGGTTTAACTGTGTGCCCTTTTCTGTGGCGATATACGCTTCTCTTCCGCGTAGGATTTATGCTGCGTTTTATTTTTGGTCTTCCCTTTCGGTTGCAGGGCGTCACCTGTCCCTGTCTCCCTTTAGTCGAGCCTGCATCCGAGGTGAGTGTTACAACCATCGCACATTTTTCACTCACAAATTCTTCATCATTCATTCGAGCTTAGACAAAGTTGCCTAGATAACTTAAAATTAAATTGCGTTTGATAAATATTAAACTGCTGGCATTAACGAATCAGAATGGCGTAAGAATGTAAGATTACAAATAGAAGTACCAGTAAACTAGAACAAAAGAACCTGCGAACCCACACAATAAGGGTCTGAAACCAGTACCATTCATTTTTTTTAAAATAATTCAAAAAGTATATAGTGCCCTCAGACTAAAGAACCTAACCCAGGTAAAGAGTTTCAATAGCAAGCAACATGCATGACTTCCGTAGCATGGTAGTGGTTTTACCGGGATAGCAAGAGGGTCGACGGGGGGATAATGGCCCTTTTCTATTAAAAGGTTTATAAATAAAATGAATTAAATTAAGATTTTTTTATTCCCTTTTGTCTCTGATTTGTACCGCCATAAAACATCAAATTCCTGTTTTCTTCCCGTCACCACTGTTGAACTTAATCTGAAGCGCAGTACGCTTATGACAGGGGATGTATTTGTTGGAACAGTGAACAACATTCCGATTGCTTGATTATATGAGTCGGAAGACTTTGCACTACCGAACAGAAATTAAGTACAATACCTAAGAAATTCCAGTGAATACCTATAGAGGAACCGACACTAGCGACTATAGCGAGGTTGATAGGAAACAACAAATTTTCTATCTTAAATCATCAGTCTAGGTCTGTCCTATATATACTTCTGCAATCATAACACTTCAGAACGGGCTTCCCGTGTGGATTGTATTCGAAACAATGCAGAAGATAGGTCCACGAACATATTTCCAATTTTGAATAGTACCTACCTTATGAAACTCCGCGGGACCAGTATCGGTTGGCCTCAATGTGATCACCAAGCATCTAGGAAACAGTTCTGCACCATAACTTCCATTGTAGAAGACTAAGACGAATTACAAGAAGTGGAATCCTCTGCCACTCCTCCTCACGGACTTTCCTCATGCTCCGGAGAGTTGTGACACGAAATTATGAAAATGCCTCTTTTAATTGTTTAAACCCGTAGAAATTCATAGAACTGGCATTTGGTGGCTTTACCAATATATAGTAAAATGGAATTGATTGAATGTCGGTGTTTTGTACCATCTGTTACACAAAGTTACGGGATGAAGCCTTATCCATATGCACAGATATTTGAATGATGGCATTTTCGTGCAAGTGAGACAGGTCGTCTGTATAAATTGGTGTCAGGATATCTGCTGAAAGAAGACAGACTTATTTTACAATTTTTGATTCCCTGATGAATAGTAAACTTATCTTCATAGCAGTATCTCGCAACAGCCATGAATCCCTTTCTGAAAGCCGTTTTGCAATGTCGGATGAACTCGGGAGGAATTTTGCATCGGATCAAGTGTAAGTAATGGTTCGAATTTTGCCACAGTCTCATAAATACGCCCATGCTTCATCTAGTGTGGCCACATACTTCCACTTCGGATAAATGGCGTTTGTAGAGGCTGCTGTTGTGGTCTTTCTCTCACACCGATGGGTCGTATTTAGGTAATGTCCACGACTTTTAAGGACCTTCCGGATGTTCATCTTGTCACGCGCGGTCCACATTTGACTGTGACACGTGTAATTGTGTGGTCATCACACGTTGAGGAGGTTAATTTTCCTGGAGGACCATTCGACGCAACCTATGAGAGACAGGCGGCGTAAGTACAGTACACGCATGCTTCCTAGTCTTCTTCGTGAATGATTGAATCGCTGGTAACTTATTGTTTTTTTTTATGTCGATTAATTATGTTTTTTATAGCCACCGAAATTAATGCGCATCTACGTTCTTTGCACTATTTTTTTTTAATTTTAGACACCAAATGTTTGGTGTGGAACAGTACAACTACGTAGCCCTTATAAAACCGGTTGACGTTTGAGGCTATGATGCACAGCACAGAACACACTTGGGATAGCGGCACTACTATAGACTACTGGCTTTTTCTTCGCATTTAACCACTCGGTTCGGAGCGGGGAGGGGGATGAAATTGGATACATGTACTCGGATCGACCCTCTGTATAGGTTTGTAAGTATAAAGTATTTCTTTTTTACAGATTAAATCATGACAATCTTCAGTAAATACAAAACATGAATAGTCTCAAACTTGTGGTAAGGTGCTTTTAAGGTACAGTATCTTCCGACTTATATCATACTCCATCCGGGACGGGCTGAAACCGTGATACTCCTACCACTGTGCATGGGTTGGAACTTTTTTCATGAATCATGAGCAAGACCAAATGAGTGGGATACATTCACTTTTAACCACTGATGTTGTGTCTTGATGGAAGAGAAAGAACCCAACTTGGGAACATGTACTGTGATAGGTCCGATGGTTTGGACATTAAGCACGGGTGTCAGATTATATAACAATACTCACTTTGTTGTATGCTTTGAACTTCTATGTATAAGAACTACTCGTAACATTATATAAATTAAACTGTGCAAAGTTAGACGAACAGTGTGGTCACTTTACATAAATAATTATATCGAAGAAATTACAGGATTCGAACACAACCATTTGTTTCAGACAGTACCAAACTACCAACACCATTTTAATCGAGCATTAGGTCTAGGTCGTTTCCCTATAATTCAAAATAACTTCAAAATTGCGGTGGAAAATACGGTACTCATCTTTGTCTGACCGTGTCCCTGATATATTACTTACAGGAAAGCTTATGTTGATCTATCTAGAGTGAATCACAAATTTATCTATTAAACAATAACCATACATTCATAACTAGATGATTGACGCGCAATGTATTATCTTCACACATATTAAATTCATATTTGTATTCTGAAAATATATTTAAATTAGAAGTTTCTGAACAATTTTGCTGTTTTTGAGAATTGCTCTCCTTGGTCATTGAAACGCGTGTTGAAATATAGATATGTTGGTACTTTATTGTTGTTATTATCTTAGAAAATATTTTTAAAAACGTAAATATTTATTTTCCAGTACAAGTATATAAAAGTGAATTCAAGAAAAGAAATGAAATGCACCTTGACTTGCATCATCTAGCATGTCGGGAAACTATTCAATCTTAGTTCAATTCAAAAAGGATGATGTTACGTTTGGTACTAAGTAGCTTTACAGACTTCAAGGACCATATTTATCGACTACAGAAGCATTAGTTTTGAAGACTTGAAACAATATTTTTGTCAAAATTTCAATACGTAAAATAATCTAGTATGTTGACGAATATCAAGTAAATTCAGAATTTGATACAAAACGTACCTAAACATATCTGCTGGGCTCAATGCGTTAATGCTGCAGCATACTCTTTCATATGCAAACCATTGAACATGTGGCGCCTGAACACCAAGAGTAATGCCATAATAGGTTGCATATGTTAGAAGTTCTTCACATGAGGTTGTTTTCTGTAAAATAATTTTCAATATCATATATCTAGCATAAATCATCAAAGACAAGGGATTTCAAATAGTACTAATGCGAAGCATGCACTACAATAAAGTGAGGTCAGTTACCTTAAATATTATTTTCTGTAAATATAGAAAAAAATGTTTTAGATGGTAAGCAAAAGGGTACGAACCAAGGACCAAGGATAATATAATTTTATGTAGTCTTTTGTAATATTGTTTTAAGAGACAAGATTGGTTTCCAACATAAGTTTAGTGTATTTGTAAATTTCAAGCATTTAGAGATGAAAGAGCAAAAGTATCTGGTTAGATCAAGGGCAAAGTACAAGCTACGCCAGCAAGTCCAAAGTTCAGTCTTACTCTGCAGAATTCTCATGAATCAGCAGTTCATGCTTCACTTACTTTGCATAACGAGTAACATGTCACGCAGCAGAGCAAGATTCATCTGTATAAACAGCTTCAAAGTTCACCTGACGCAACATCTCGTATATCAGTTGGATCAGCAGTCCAAAACTATGACAACTCAGCGAAACCAAAGTTCAGCTAGATTCTGATTGGTTCCGAAGAGACCAGATCGTCCCGATGGGAGTGTGTAAGTGGTCTGTGATTGGCTGAGAAGTTGATACCATCAAGAAATGAGAGTGCAGGTTTTGCAAAAAATAACTGACATTCGACACCACTTCTGTGTGTGTGGTATGCATTGTGCTGTACGTATCATCTCGTCTTACTGTTCCCGTTATCTAGATGTCATACTACTAGACTCAGATGTAGCTTGCTGCACTTTGTCATTGTCTACAACCGAACTTCTTCCTGCGACCAAGTTCAGCTCTGGTCGGACTTAGTGAAATCACATCTAGAAATTCCATCTCACTTTGTTCTATAGACATCCAGAAATGTATAGGTAAGTTGGACATCAGTTCTTGCTTGATTGATCACGGAATTCTAATAGAAATAATTATTGCAATGTGTAAACTCAGTGATTTTAGTTAAACTCTATGTTTTAGTTAATCTTCTCATATTGAGTTTCTTCTCGAATTAGTCGATTTCATTATGTTATTTAATAGTAATGAAAGGGTCTATACACAGTCAAATTCCTGTATTTACTTGGTTTATTAAATTCATATTAATTCACCTAGTACCTTAATAGCATTCGACTCTACTCTGAAGCACGCTCGTGCCCCCTCCCCTTATTCATAACAGCTAATTCAACCTGGTTGGATTAAAGTAAGTTAGTGGTTCTTCTGTAAGTAGTCTGACTCAAACCAAAGACCATAATTCACTCAGGATTATAACGGGTTCGTACGGTGAAATTGTCTAATGTTATTGAATAAATAGTATGTACTCAGATAGGATGGGTTCAAGGTATCACGATCTTGGGTAAATAGGTACACCACACTAGTAATAATGAATAATGTACTCATGTAACCACCAAAAAGAACA
Source organism: Lepisma saccharinum (assembly GCA_022664845.1). Taxonomy (NCBI): domain Eukaryota; kingdom Metazoa; phylum Arthropoda; class Insecta; order Zygentoma; family Lepismatidae; genus Lepisma; species Lepisma saccharinum. The sequence goes on from JAGDQP010011333.1 coordinate 17,779, forward strand.
ACTAAAAATTATACACAAGATAAACAATTATCCAAAATAATTGATAACAATCGCAGACGTATGTTGCTTTTTCAATAGAGAAGTTTATGTCCACTATAGAAATATCAAACCACAATAATATCTATAAAAATTATTGTTAAAAATGTCTTTGGTTCAATATTATTAAATATATAAAAGACTTACGGTATTTCCAACAAATATCAGTTTATTGTTAATTGTCCGTAAGCTTCAAACACTAGAATTGCCAATTCTGAGAAAACTTACTCAAAAACTTGCAAAAATAATTATAAATGCGTAGAGAACACCTTTTCAAATGACAAAGTCAAATAATCTTTAGCTTTTTAACACTAAAGGTGTATTATCAGACCAACTCTTCGCAATAGAACACGTATTTCTTCTATATTTAACAAAATATTACGTTAAACTACTTTATGACTTAGTAACAGTTCAAATCATATGTATTGTTTTCAACACAAGGTGAAAAAATACTTTTTTAGAAATTGCTAGGTGTTTATACTTATAAATATACGAGTAACACGTTACAACAGTGTAATATAATGTCTTTTATTGATAAATATGTAGAACAATTCCAAACCTCACGATACTAGCTTGCAATAACGTGAAAATATGATTTTTTACAATACTACTAAAAAAGGTACCCCTTTACTACTTATGAGTTACGACCATAACAGTACTTTACATATCAATATGGTAATGAACAATTTCTTCATACACCAATACACTCTAATTAAACCAATATTTAATACTAAATTACACGTACCTTATGATGACTGACCAACAGTAAGCAGGCCACCCATTACAGAGGAAATCCATGACTTCTGCTGGTAGTGAGTACAAGTATTTATTATTTCCCCATCAATCTGGTTCACATCGTCAATCAAAATTGGAATATATTTATGGCTCTTTGGTATCTTTGGCTATGACTAGCATAGGAGAGGGGGAGAGAATGTCACAACGAGTTTGTTAGGGCGTTAGTTAAGGCACCATTTCATCATTCACCTGAAGAAACATTGGAAACCCTGAAAACCCTCAATTATGATGTTCGCATACGGGATTCGAAACTACATGTTTCCCCATTGCCCATTCCAAGTCTAACACGCTAGCCATTGGACCACGTGAGCTGGATCTCTAATTCACATCTCTGAGCCTTAAATAAAGAATTATTTTTAATTGGTCATCGGGTATTAATAACAAACAGTTGCTACAAAATTTGTTTTTTCGTTCTAAATCATCACGAACAAGGGCCACCTGCAGCAATCAACTACCATTCGTAAGATCCAAAATTCCAGAGTAATTATCTTCTAAACAAATAAACATCTTCTAGGCCGATATAAAATATATCGCCTTTCAAGATGGCCGCCATAACCAAACTCTACTTCCCGTCTAGACAGACCACTTTTATCAATACTGGAAGTTACCATAATCATCATTCCATAGAACATACCAACCTGCAAAATATTTCATCTTACCTATCAGAGGTCTGGGATTCCAGTGGATTGACTAACATGACAGTCATGTTTCTCTATTCGGATGATGAGCGTTGAGTCAACTGCAATCACCATTGTATTGCTACCACAAGTCGATCGTGTTTAGTGGTATGCTGAGCCACATGAAACAACAAAATGCCAAACATTCTGCAAAATCCGTTTCCAAATGCTAAATTTCAGAGTTCCTATCATCTAAATAAATAAGCAAAGATGAAATCTGACTTTATATTTAAATTTCTGGGAACGAGCTAACCTAAAACGATATGTCACATGCCCCTGTTCCCTACGTAAATTATCTATCTAAAACCAATATTTCGGTTTTCAAGATAGCCGCAATGACTGAAATTCCCGCGATCAAGTGGCCCCCTATTTTCAGTACACCTAACCGGTAGAACTCTTGTTTCTCATTACAGGGTTCTGTAATATTCCTGTGGTGAGATTAAAATGGGCTCCCTGTATATGAACTTGATAAGAGATACTATGTGGAGTGTAATGACATACGATATGGTGAATGACAAACTTAGTGAAACTCTCCGCCCCACGGACACAAAATTTTGGCAGAAGAGAATATATCTTCTCGAATACAACGCTCAGACGAAAGAGCGTTGTTGTTCATAATGGATAAAAATCGTTTCATTGAGAAATTAGACATGCAATTACCAAAGCGTAATTACAACTTAATTATAGGCTTATCAAGGAAATTTCTTGATGAGATAGCGTCCGAAGATTTTCAGACAGGGGATGCATTGATAAACAGGAGATGCGCAAATTTGTATTCGTTAAATACAACCAGTTGAAAGACAGGATCCGAACATGGTTAACATGGTACCAAACCTTAGCATGTCAAGTAGTTGTCACCAGCAGGATTTGAACCCGTACGCTAATACAAAATAAGGGATATACCAGTCTGCACATATAAGACCCCAGAGCCAGTGCAATCTAACGTAACGAACGTAGGACATTGGTTATAGATTTCTCACCAGCGGCCCCGGTAACGAGATCGGCTGTCCGGCAACAGACGCCGCCTAGCGCCCAAGAAACACATGTGCATACAGAATGTCTGAAAGTCCCAATACATTTCAAAGGGCTTTGTCGTATATTAGAAAGCAAATTTCTAATTTAGCCCTCGCTGTAACCTAAGTCGGTATACAGAGAGGCAGTCGAATGATAGATATCACGGGTATAGCTACCGACGTTCTTACAGGGGAAATAGAAATTCTAGGCATTACAGAAATAGTGAGAATCGTAATAAATTTGTAAACAGAACAAATTAACGATATTTCATGCGAAAATTGGCAATAAAACGCATAACATTGTAGCTGACTCTGGGTCTTATTTTTTATTAATAAGCCAATCGGAATGAAGTCCAGATTCTAAGTTTGAAATTGACTCCATTTGGGTGCGTGGTATTACAACTACGCATTACAAAGAGCATATGTCTCGACATTGAGGTTGAAGGTACGAAAAATATACATCCAGTCTTATTTTAGGGGACACACACGACAAACAATAGTTGGTACAGTTTTTTGGAGGCCCATAAAGCAAAAATGTCCCATGATAAAGCATAATTCAAATTAAAGAGTTGCACGTTAAATATAAATATAAAAATGGTAAAAAAAAAAAAAAAAGAAACCAGAAAGTATCACAGAGTGTGTCAGAGCTATTATTAGGGCAGAAAATAACAAAAGAATATATTTTCCTCACGGTTTTTAAACAATTTGCTATAACAAAAGTGCAGATACAAGAATGTATAAAGAGGAATATTTGTTTCAACCAAATGTCAAACTAATGAAAAGATGCAACATTGAAATACCAAAAAAACTCCATGAATTAAATTTTATTTATCGCCTTTAACCATCTAAGGCTCAGGCCGCGATAGAGGCGGGGAAAGGATTCGGTATGGTGTCGGCCAGGGCTTATGTTGAAGGTATCATCCCGGTATTTTCCCAGGTGTGACTGAGGAAATCACGGAAAATTCTCAGTGAGGATGTTCGGACGCTGGGATCCAACCCATAACCTCCAGAGTTCTACGCCAACGCTCTACCTCTGAACCACGCTAGGTAGAAGAAACTGCATGTTTGGGTAAGAAATCTGTAGTGGAATCTTTACACCTCAGTTTTCAATCAGTGAACAAACTGACAAGAGTGCTGATTCACCGAAATTTGTGGGTAATCAGGACTCTAAATTAGAAGAAGAAAAGGATCTGGCGGAGCAACTCAAATATACAAAGTAAACTATTCATTACTAAACAGTTTGGTATTTGCCCGGTACTTTGAAACAGGACCAAGGTGGAAAACTCATTAAGGGAATTTAGAGAAGTTTTTCCTACTCATGTAAAGATGAAGTGTTTAAAAGTTACCACCACCATTCATTAACAGATGATAGCATTAGTCCGTCTCACCAGAAAATGAGCCCTGTGCCTGTCCATCTTATGAAATCGATCACCAGACAAATCAATGAATTATTGTCAGCCAACGTTATAGAAAAAGGAAAACACTCTTATTGCAACAGCGTCGTATTCTCCGCGCATTGTGCCTCGATTTAAGGCTTCTAAGTTCCGTTTCTTATGTGGAATCTAAACCAGTTAGCCTGATTATCAACACCCTGACGAAATTACACGGAGAGACGTGCTCTAGCGATATCTCATCTTCTTTTTTCCAAATTAAATTACATCCATCTAGCACGAAACATTTTAGGTTTAGGGTTCCTAAGCTAAGGTCCTACACCCTGAAAAGATTGCCAGGGAGTTATGTAGGATCCACTCAAGCCCTGTGTGCCCTAGTTAGAAAAGTGACTGAGGAAATGGATTCCGATAAATTTGTTCTTATGCAGACGACTGTTTGATCCACTGTGATGTCACTAATGAAACAATACAAAACTTTAGGAAACTGTTGCTTAGCCTATAGAAAACCGATGACACTAATCCAGGATGAGGTAGGTGCTCCGGGACAAGAAATCGTGAGGACCGGAATACAAGTCACGCCGAAAATAAAGAAAGCGGTAATGAATATTAAAACACCAACTATAACCAAGCAAGTTAAACAATTCTTGGGCCTATCTAATTTTTGCGCCAAAACCGAATCCTTATATGAGTTAACCACTGAAAGCGAGAAATTCAATGGACTAATATGAATCTACATATCTTTCAACCATTGAAGAAATCTTTCGTGGACAGTGTACAGCTAGCCCACTACGATAGGAATGATTTATTACGATTTTTTTATGATGGGACTAAGTCCAATACTGGAGCCATCATTTTGTAGCAAAATGCAAAACCGAAACCGTGGCGACCAATTGTTTTGTTCGAGACGGCGCAAGAATTCAGAAAAAAAAAAACTAAGGTATGATAACAATTGAATTGGTCAGTCTAATGTGCCGACTTAAATACTTTAGATTTTTACTACTAAGGCGTCAACTTGACGTTTTTATGGACAATTCCGCGGGCATATGTTTGAAATCGGCAGATGATCCATATGGAGAATTAGCTAGATATATGGCTTATATTTCGGAATATAATTTCGAGATACAACACTGCCATAGTAAAGACTACCAGGCGCACATATTAACACGTCATATAAACAACCCTCCAGTAACGAAAGGAAAGGCGAAAGAACAAATGCCAGATGATTTAGAGTGCATTTGTTTTATACAACCGTACATTGACGTAAGCAAAGAACAGCAAGAGGATCTATTTTGCCAAGGAACAATAAGAGCACTGGAGAGCCCGGACCAGCCTACTTATACTAAATTGGTATGTGAAGTGTTTTTTTTTCAAATAGGCATTTTATTTCGTACAACGCAGGAAAGACAAACGTAAAGTTTTACAGATGTGTATACGAGAATCCTTAAGAATCATTTGCTTTAATAATTTACACACAGCAGCAACGGCTAGTCACGTCGACCTGACAAAGATGTAGTTTGAAACCATACGTAATTATTATTCCTCTGGAATGCTTGATTATTTGTTACAAAAACTACGGAATAATAACTCGTGTCAGATGAAAAGAAAGCCAAACAAGTTGCCACAATACGAACAACAGACACATTGCCCGGGTAATCAATTTTCAATAGTCAAAATAGAATTTTCAGGCCCGTATACGGATTTTAAGAGAAAACAAATTTTTGGTCACTTTCATGGATGAGGTTACAAGAGTGGTCGTCAGTAAAACCATACCAAACGTACGAGGAACTACAGTGGCTGTTTTTTGTACTATGAATTGTTGCTCAATTTTGGACCACCGGCCATTATTAAATCAGACATGCACAAATCGTTTCAGAATAAGGTATACTTAGAACTGTGTCGTTTGCTGAAATCACTAACTTTTTACTCACTTGCGTACTGCCATCAGAACATTGGTGCAGTCGAGGTTGTTCATGTATTAGTGGAACAAATAACAATACACTACATAGTGGGTACAGACAAAACAGAATGGGACATCTTCATCCCCGCAGCTGTTAATCTTTTAAACACCACATTAAGGTCAGAATTACGTAGTACTCCATTCTTTCTGGCCCACAGTTTTCATCCAAGATACATAACACACGATATTTTTCAGTATCCCTACGAACTAGAAGAGACCAAGGTAAAAGCGAAAGATTTAAACAAATTAAGAGAATTAGCCATTGAGGTTCTTTATCGTAAGTATTTGAAACAGAATACTTACGATATTCAGAATACTTATATGTTATGGGTGGAACTACCGCACTCTACTATTGAGCCAAAATGACGACCTGTACAAATCTGACTCTGAAGAAACATTATTACTTCATGTTTGGTTTCCAAGACAATGACATTCATATCCGTTGAAAATGCTGTTGTTTTATCCTTTTACTTGTTCATTCTACTGTGGATGCGAGAGTTAGGTTTGCTATCCTTCCTTTCATTCCGAATGTCTTTTTATTATGGAAACGTAGATGACAAGACCATCACGTGCTCAGATGTAAGCATAGTTTCGAAATACTTTATCATTACGTATTTCAATGGATGTTAATTAACTCTACACATAATAATATTTCAACATATTGCACTTAAAAGAAAAAACAACACATCTGCATATTCTTTCCCAATTGCGAAGGCTCACTTCACCCCTTGGGGCTCGAACCTTGGATTTTTTCACAGTTTCCGAAAATTCTCGAAGTTGGTCTGAAAATAATTTTCAGCTCAAAACAGTCTAATCAGTCAGGTAAAACTATGTGGGATATGGTCATAGGTGTGTTTACTCTGCACTTTCTCTACAAGGCCACTCAGGATATATAACCTAAAGATTTGTCAGTTGCGTGTGTGTCTAATTAATATTTTTAAGAATTTTTCATTTAAGAAAATGATCAAATTTTTATCAGCCTGAATGTGGAATAAGAGTAGATGAAATGTATTCCACATTAAAGCGAACGTGTATGGTTTAATTTACTTTAGAACATCTATTACAGCTTCTTATCTTCTTCAATATTACGAGAGTACTGAACAAACATCTTGCTTTTTTGGATATCTCCAATAAGGAAATCTAGGTTTTGTATAATTCGAATTTAGGCGGCTACTATATAGCCTCTCGCCTCTAAATCATATGATCTGCGTGTAATTCAAAGAGTACAATCAAAATATAACAATGCTCCTCTTTATTGAATCTAAACGCTAGGAGAAAGCTTACTTAATTCTGAAAGACTTAATTTCTTCCACCATTTTAAGAACATTTTGTAGTCTAGAGTCTATCAAAAAAAACGACCCTATAATGTGTCTGGCTTGACAGGATATGTGTGACAATTTGATAATTTTGTAGTCCTTCATCCTCCGTAAAACTCAAATTACGTTCATGTACAGAGGTGTTTATCCCCGAGGTGTCTCGTTAGAGAAGCAAATCGAATGTGATAATATTTTACAACCACCACATCCGTTCATTATTGTGACACGAAGCCAAATCTTCTACATGTTGTGGTATCGAATTGTCAGATGGGTGGACAATAATTTATTATTGATTTATTCATGCAGATAATTTAAGGTTCAGTTCGTTCTGGAAAACGAACACAATATGAGTGTTTTCTACATTTGGTTGCGTGTACAATACCAATGGTATAATTGGTAATGCCCTAGAAGGTATATCAATATATGATAATATATATTGTTATAGCTTTTGAAGTTACCAAAGTTGAACCTACAAGTAGCGACAGACGTAGGATGTAAAGTAGTATTATGTTTGATTTATAACACTGGTCAGCATTTTGAAAAAAAGTTTCGGTTGTTTACAAACTAATAAGTGATCCTAAATGATTTTTGGGTGCGGATTACAGAAATGACATCCATTTACGCCTATCACCCCAGGATTTTTCACTATTCACAATCTTTATTTCGAACACTATCACTATTGCAATATACGGATATTGTACGTATATAATTGCGAAACACCCCAATAATATTTTAACTGTACTATAATTCAATAAAACAATTTAAACAAATAAACTTAATTGCTTATATTTCGCTAAACAATTCTGTACACAAATGACTTTATCATAAATCTACTTTCCTACGGTATAATGTTGAATGCACTTAACTTCGTTGCTCAAGTTCAATGAGAAGCCATTTACTCCTTTTTAAATGCAAGCCTCTGTTTTCTACAACGCCTGTCGTAACTGGCACGATCCCTCTTTATCATCCAACAGTAGTCTACCAACATTGTGATATTCCATCTGTTTGGTATCTGCTCTCCATTTTAGAAATATATTTGTGAAATCTTTGCCCTTGCTTATCGCTAACCTCACCAAGACTGTCGGGTAAAAAATTGAGATGAGAGTGAAGAAAATGTATCTTGAGGTTCTACACCCAAGTGCATGAAAATAGGTCAACATATCTTCTACAATTGTTATACAGTTTGGATGTTTCTTGTTTACAAGAAAGTTACTTACAACATTTTTAAAACTTACCCATGCGTTCTTTTACAATTCGGTCATTGACTTTCTAATTTCTAATTTGTAGCCCTGTAAAAATACCTTCCGAAACTTTTGCCGCACTCAGTGATGGGAATGTTTTTGCTATGTACTGAAAACACTGTCCATTCTTGTCCACAGCCTTCACAAATTGTATCATAAGCCCCACTTTCAGATGGAGTGGTGGAAGTAACACTTTATTGCGATCAAAAAGTGGAGTGTGCATTGCACTTTTATTACCCGCAGACAAATCACAGCGCTGAGGCTACTCTCTCACATTCCAGTGCCTGCCTCTGGCTCTACTATCCCATTCAAATAAAATGCATGGGTATTTTGTATATCCCGTCTGCATTCCTATTAGAAGACCAATTACTTTCAATTTCCCGTAAACAGGCCAACAGTGTTCTTCGTATTTTAACTTTGAAAGAATTCATTTCAAGGTATTGTACGTTTCTTTCCATGTAACAGAGTATGCTACAGGAACTGATCCAAGTTGGTTTCCATTATGTAGAAGAACTCCTTTTAGGCTGGATTTTGAAGCATCTATAAATTGTCTCCAACCGGATGCGTTATAAGAAGCACCCAATGCATCCACAACAGCTGGAATGTTGTTGCAGAACACTAACCCGTCTTCTTCAGAGAAATACGGAAGAAATTCTCTCTCTCGGTGTCTATACCATGAGTAATGTGTCACACTGGCCAAAAGGTGCTTCAAACGAAGTCTAGAACCAAGAACTTCTGCACTCTCCTTTGGTAGATTTAAATCTCGAACAAGATCATTAATTTCTGATTGTGTTAACGCCTATCGTCCTCGCAGGTAACATCTGCTTCAGTACTACTAGATGATGAAAAATCATCCATAGAGACTGGTGGGTTGGGGATCAGTAGATTTTCATCATGAGGAACGGGCCGAATTGCTGAAGTTATGTTATCCGGATACAGCATGTCCTTCTTGTTCTTTGCATTGTATCCTTTAACATTTATTGCCCACGGTTTATCTTGATTGCCTAATTTGATAAGCCAAGCCTGCTTTCTTTACGAAACTTGTAATAGGGAGTCTCTGTTTGAGCACAGTGTAACTGCCACACACATAACAGAAAATATCAGGGCCATTCAAACATTTACGTGATGTCATTTTCTAACAATTGAGTCACTGCACGTTGACCAGGAAGACAAAACACTACCAAAATAAGTATATTAAAACGTTTTATTAAAATCTAACTTGAGTCACTGGACGTTAAACAGGAAGACACAACACTCCCCAAGTAAAGTACATATACCGCAATAACTTATATAAAATAACATTTAGAATATTACTATGGGGATTTATAAATAAATACCAAAGTCAATGAATTTAACAACAGTATATCAACACATGATAAAGTAAGTGTTTACATTATCTTTATTCACGGACAGTTGCAAAATTGAAGATTTTTAATGTAAAAGTACATGTATTTTATACATGTTTACACAGCGCCATCTATTGACAACATCTGAAACAACACCTTATTCTGTTAAATTAAGGAAAGTAATATATTGCAGTTTTGTGCAAAAACTGTACGTGATGCAAACAAACAGTTTTCATTTTCGGAATGAGCATGTCAAAATTATTAAGAAACAGCAATTACCGTGAGACAACCGAACCCATGCTGACCAGTGCAATACTTTGGTAAACAGGAGTTTTTGTTCCGTGCCAGATACTCATGTTATAGTTTAGAACTGTATATTCCAAATGAAGCACACGGCTGAACTTCGGCTACTCCATCGTTAATAAAATCCCTTGCGGTATACTGATCAAGATAAGACGATTGCATGAGGTAAATGGCTCGATTTTACGATTCCTTAAGATTTGTTTTACTAAAAAAGTCAGGTAATGCCATATTACTGAGACTCCATATACAACAATTAGGCGTAGTTTCGTGATTTTCAACATATGCCAAATGTCATTAAAGATAAAGTATACGCCAGCCAGTAAATTAGAAACAGTTATTTAAAGACAGAAAACATGCATTCCTAAATTTTACTATATATATATATGGATTAATTTAAAGAATATTGTGAACTTTACAGTGTAAAAATGGCAAGAGGTACGGGATATTTTTGTAAATATAGGCGCCTAATAATTTATGATTGAATATTGAAAGCAATCAATGAATTGTAACTATTGCACTAGTCTTGAGGTAATGACACGGGATCAGATAGTAGTTAACACCAATAGAAAATACACTAAACTTGGCAAATACGAAATTAACATTACAAAGGGCTATTGGTACTCTCAACATAGCATAACCAGTTAAAAAACTGTTTTGTTTCACCATAAAACGATTAGGAAATTCTTAGTTCATGAATATCAACGCTTAGTCCCAACAAGTATGATGGGAAAGCAGTACGTAAAAAATATAACGTTGATGATATCAACCCAAAGAAGAGATACCGTGGCGGTAAATGGTGCGAAAACTTCACTAATTGTTATGCAAAAACTCCTTGTTTTTCCTTGGAAAAAGGTTGAACATCTATCTTGAGTTTGCAAGTCAAAGAACACAGTACAATTTAACATGCAGATGATGAAAGGAATACCGACACTACAGAATCCACAGTGCTGCATACGTTTAATATGATATATTTAGATGATATTTTGATGTTAGCTGAGGTTCACGGACGCAAAGATCTGCTGAATAGTGATACTCAAGACAGAAGTGAGGCAGAAGAATCTTCCCGTGTTGTGAAAGTGAATTGTGAACAACAGGAAATACCATCCGAAGGAGACACAGGATGTCATGCAATGTAATCCCATTATCTTCTTCGAGGTTCGTTACATAAGATATCAGTACAAATGGAAACTACATCTTTGATTATTATTTCAAAATAGACATTCTGGGACAGGACAATTTAACGGCAAAAATAAATAACAAGGCGTGCGACTTAATATTTTATATCATTATTAGTTACCTAAGAAAATTCTAGGTCGTCTGGAACTTGATGTACTTTATGCCTATAAGACTTTCAAGGAAAAGACATAAGACTATTTACAAACAATTGCTAAAAATTGTTTAGATTAAACGTATACTGATAGACAAGTTTTTATAGACAGTGCACTGGCCTCAATGCGGAACACAATAGGTGAAATTATATCAATGATGATCAAAAATACAAACGTTATAGTGTATTAGTGACTAATCAAAAGCAAAATTACTTAATGACGCAATAAATTAATTATAGACTTCATAAGATATATAGAATAGTGCAAGAATGCAATACCAGCAACAACGATTAACTCGATGGAAAAGTATTAAAGGAAACAACAAATACATACTATTATGATAATGTATCAAGAATCGATCAAGGAGATAATAGAGAATTGGGAATTTCAACCGGAGCTATTTCAACCAAAACTTCCAAGAGAGAAGAAAATGGCAAATCGAAACGAAACTTGAACAGTCAAGAGACAAAGTATAATCTAAATAGGCTAAGGAGAAAGAAGAAAGTGGATAGAACACGACAGAGATAAATATTTTTATTGAATTGATACGCAAGGATTTGCACATAACTTCTTAAGTCAAGCTATTTTCCAGCGAAAGCAAACTTAGAGCAATTTGTGTTAACATGTTACATTAAAGAAGCTTATTAAAGATTTATTCAACAACTTATGATTCAAACCGGTAAAAATATACTATGTGTTTGTGAAGATGCAATATTATGGAATTAATTAATTAGATTCGCTAAAAATATTTTCAAAATAACTCTAAATAAATAAATGTTATGGAAATCCTGTGTATGAGCGAACTGCATTTCTGATATCCATTCTTTGTTAACTGTCGCCACAGGATCATTTTGTATCGATAATATTAATAAATTCCCCAAAATCCAATTAATGAGTCTTTGAATTACGTTATCTGATTAAGATTATTTGAAGAGAGGCGCACGTACAGTTTAAAGCAGATTACAAAAGATCTAAAATGTAATTGTTTTTAGTCGCAGTATTAAACATTCCTGGTCTTACAAGGTTCATTCGCCAAGTGTCTTTCCCGAATTTGTTTAAAATTGATTGGAATGAATAGTTCTGCACTACCCAATGTGCATTGTACTAACTTTACCGGATCATACCGGTAATTTGAAAATTTATGAGTCTTCAAATGTTCGGAAAGATAACGTAAACTACTATTAACCTCTGACAAAATTAATTGTATTTCCCTTAGATAGATCTGTAAATGAATGTGAGTGTATACAAAGCAAATTCGATCAAGTAATCCTCGCACACGTTACAGACACCGTCCTGCATCTTGGACCAGCCATTTTGGATTCAAGTTAGCTTTCCAAATGGGAAAATGTGTAATCTAAATATACAATTTATGTAAAACCTTCGCAGAAATTCACTGGTGTAGTTAGTTTCACAGTGTCTACAACTGTTTGGAAGCTATTCAATATTGTAGACCACCGATAATGTTAAGTCCGTTGATAAAAGTGTGGAATAAAACGTAAAATTCCTCTAGATAAGAACATGGGTTCTGTTATATGCAATATGAATCAAACCAAGCTATACATATTTAACAGATGTAACACTCACTATCAGGCATTTGAATCAGCCGTACTTGATTTAACATTTTTTAAATATGAATAGGTGCAAATGATGCATGCACTTCATATAACATTTCTGAGAAATGCACTGCTGTAATTAGTTTGATCGTATTTTGAACCGTGTCAAAGTTATTGCTTATTAAATGTAAAGCATTTTCTATTATTGAGAAAAATGTAAAATTTTGCGAGGACTAGTATGCGTGAAGTGGTAATTGTGGTTGCCCATAGCCGTAATAATACATGCTTATGGGACTTGATGAACCAATCCTATAAACAGAGATACGACAGTAAGCATACTGGATACATTATGCATTTGTGCTATTGGAAGATGAGTAACTCGAATTTTCAGTTTACCAGAGAACATTGTTAGGAGCAAAAAAATCAGGAATAAAAGGCAATGCATTTTTCCAGGCGTGTATAATCATGTTGTTTATTATTAGAGCTCTGAACTGATTATGGATAAGTGTGTGAAGATTGATAATAGCATATTTGCTCTGGAGTTCTATATCAATATTATCGGACAGAACTCGCTCTGCAAAATCGTTTGCTAAACTTTTCCATTGACGGGTAAAATATAGATTTAAAGGCTGGACCAGCACGTTGCACTAGGCGGAACGGTTATTTCTCCATAGTATCCGCAATCGAAAACAGATGCTGCTGGTGGAGAGAAAGTTAATCAATTACTAGACAAAATTGTTTCAACATTGGGAAAGAGATAATAATCCCGCCATTTTTTTAAAGAATATTCTTCTCCACTTTGCCAGATATAGAACACGTTATATATACGTTGGGAGGTGGAATCGGTTTCTGTTGCACTTGCTTCACGTAAGACAATAATAGTTTACTTCCATGGAAACAATGGGTTTAATTATCCAGACGCTGATTTTACTCCAAGAACGGTGCATCTTTCACCAATGTTGATAGTATGCGATCCCTGTGAATTTCCTTATTGAATCCGGGTTGTTCTATATTAGAATTTCAGCTGAATAATACTTTGGGACCATCTTGTTGGTGAATTCAATACCAAATACCATCGCAAAATTCTCTATCACTTCTTCTGACTGAGCATGTTTGTACGTCACAACGCGTGTCACCTTACGATTAACAATTTTGTGAGCTGTCTTTAAACTCCAAACCCACGTTGATCCATCTGTAAAATCAGTTAACCGAATCTCTCTAGCTTTTGTGCATGTCCATTACCTGATATCAATAGCATGAACAGCTATTAGATCATTTCTTGTCTTTTGAAACTTTTCCCACACACATTTCGATATGACTTTGATCCAATACATGTGATACAACGTTCCTGGATTTAGAAATTCTTACGTCTTTGTGAGAGATGCAGTTAAAAAGATCTAAAGATGTGTAAGATAATGGCTTGCAACACCTGATCAATATGGTTAAGCACGTTCCAAAGTACTTTCTGTATCTTTGCTTTGATTTTCACTCCATTTTTTAAAACAGTTTACTCTTTTAAAATGGTGCATGATTGTCTTCAGTGACTATTCTATGTATCTGCCTTCAATTACCTTTCTCACATAATCAAATGGAATACAAACGTAAGCAACATAGTAACTCAAAGACTCATAAACCGGCTCTATTTCATCTAGGATTTCAGTGATGGTAGCGTCTTTATGTTTCATGATTAAACTGAAAATACTACTTGCAATCTCCCCTTCTACATCTTGTATTTCCCATGTTCGAGTTGGTACTTCAATCTGGCGTACTGCCTGTAAAACCTCACTTAATCTATTTTAATCGTGTAATGAGCACATTCACACACAAACACTTGCACAATAGTACTCACACAGTAAAATGTAAGAACATAAAGTAAAGCAGTACTTTTTAGAGTCAAATTCATTTTATTTCGCTAACAGAGTAACAAGCTATCTATTCTACTATTCTGTTCTGGGCGATCAGTACCTGTTACAGCCTGTAAATTGAAAATAATTCAATATGAGGAACTAGAACCTGCGCCAGTAAACTTTACTCACGGTCTGTATAGAAGATATTAGTCAAATCACCACCAGGTACTTCGCAAATAGATACGAAAGATTAACACGAATTACGATTATGTTTTTGATGTTGAAAGATGAAAGCAATTTCAAACCCAGAAAGTAATAGGCATAAATAAGCTCTTTATAACAGTGATGCCATAATTCTAATTATTTCTTCATACGTGATTTTTATTATATTATATTATATTATAACATAAAAATGTTGTATTGGAGACATATTTTAGAAAACCGAGATAAGACCAGACTTGCCACCCCTGCTAAAACGTAAAGCAATATTTATTCCGTATTGATTTCTATGTATCTATGTCTAGAGATACTTTCGTCATCGATAACTGATGCATAATTTTCCAGATTCAGTTGAAATTTTAGACACAAGTTTAGGTTGTTATCGAAATGAGGCAATTGTTTCAAACAATGGAACCTATTGTTTTGGTTCCAATGATTCAAGATACGGTCAAAGTTACTAGAAGAGTGAATTTTACACCAATTTGGTGTTTCCTTTGCACATATTCGCATATTGAAATTAATTTGAACCCAATAAGATGGATCCAAAATAGTGCGGTGTGTGTTTTTCTAATTAAAGTTGTGTAACTTGGTTTCATTCATACTGCATATGGCATCATAGTTGCTCGTACCTGTCTACAGTAATTCTGCGGATGATTCCAAATTTTTAATCAAGTATTTTAATATATTCAAAAACTTGCAAACGCTTAGAGATACTGTAAAACTAACTACATCAGTGAATTTCTGCAACGAGTTTACATGAATTTGATGTATCAGTTAAACCTATTTTCAATTGAAAAAAATAACTTGAATTAACTATGGTGGATCCAAGATGCCAGACCAAGTGTGTAACATGAAGAAGTACTTGATCCAATTTGTATCGCATATACCCAGATTAATGTACAGTTCTTTAACTTTAAACAAATCCTGGCGAGAACCTTGGAGAATATACTACGTTCGTCGTTTGTTATTAATTATAACCATCAGTACAAAATTATCAAACAGACAGATGAACGGTAAACTTTGTATTAGGATGTATAAATGTAGAATTAAATAAATCCGCAGCTTTCTAGTGCGAACTTTCTCTATCTCCATATGCTATAGTCAACAGAATAATAAATCTGTTTCTACTAAAACCATCGTGTGTAAGATAATACCAGGAAAAATACATGTGTGTTCATTACATTTTAATGTTATTGTGGAGATATTTTATGCAATGCATATGAACCTTCCACAAACAATGTACGGATACAAAGCTTTTCTATTCAATGCTACCATCCTGTAGGAATACAATGTCACCCACTATGTGTGGCAAGTGATTTAAATATCGCGTCATTGGCTGCATTGCGTCAACACAAATGAAGCGGATGATCAAAGATAATCAATATTGTATATATTTCCAAAAGATCTCACATTGAAGTATTTTTACTGCTATGCTGTCCAAGAACGATAATATACAGATGTGTTAAACACATCGTCCGTATATGGTTTCCAGTAGAATCATAATATCCAATGATGTATTTATTAAATAAAGATAAAACCTTATCAGTACATATATGACATAAAGATCTAAACAGTAAATTAGTCATGAAAACTGCAAAAATCGTACAGATGCACGAATGGAAATAACATTTACTTGAACATGAAAAATCAAAACTTATTATAGGTACAAGAATCTACAAGAAGGTACAACAAGATTAGGTAACTTGTTACATTTTACAGTAACCTTGGTTATGTATACGTCATAATTAAAGAAAAATGATACACCTTATAGATTTACAATAACTTGGACAAACGTATTTGTAGATCGATAGATAGTCGCACGTTTTGAATGCATAATAGTCTACAATAGAATATTTTATATCTACATGTATAGAACAGAATTGTCGTTGAAAAGAGTTGTAATAATGATGTTAAATATATTCTTGGATATTTAAAAGACTGTATAATAACAAATGTAAAAGGATTTAAGATACAAGTTTGTGTGTTTGTTTTACAGATGTTTGTATTACTAATTATATAGTATGTAGAAGGCGTTTCACGCAATCAAATACTCTCCTGGAAATTAGAAGTTTAACTTTGGGATTAGAACTAGAATTACCAGTCTTTTGGAAAACCTACCCGTGTCGAAATCCTGTGTGATCTTTCGGCTACAGTCAGTTCTTGGGAGGGATCAGGCTTATATACTAGATAGCCCCTTCTTCGATTACAGACTGATATAAAACTGCGCACGTCCTGAGCCCCTATCCAAAACGGGACCCCACCTGACAGAAGTTTGACATTCAGTAGGCTGTTCATCATCATCACTCAGTTTATATCAACATTCATCACGGCCTTTGGCCTGCACTGCTAATTGCCTTCCACGGACATGTCGGACAAACAGCGCTTAGGATGTCACAATCTTCCACCAGCAGTCGCAGGTCTACCTGCATACGTCGATCGTTCTCATTATTCGTCTGGTGCCATAACAAAACAGAAACCTAATGAAGACCAAAATTCATCAACTTCATACAGAAATTAGGATGAAACGCATCAGCTTCACCACCATATTAAAAGACGCTCACCGACTCAGAATCCGATAAAATATCCATGGACATCATTGATCTATCTGATACATCAAACAATCATCAAATGACTTCCACGTCCTACTCATTTCTGTTAACTGAATATGTTTCAAAGTTCCTGTTAACTTTGTTTCTAAACTATGTTCCTCGTCATGCTATTTCAAGACTCATACCAACCAAAAACTGCATTATAGTACATTTTCTGACCAGCAACTTGCAACCAAAATTCGCAACAAACATAGTTTTCAGATTTTTGTCAATCAGCAAACTTCTACTACCCTCACGAAAACCATTCATGTAATCTGTTGTCATTCGTGGTATGGAACCGACAGTTAGTGACGAGGAGGCAGAAAAGAACTACAAGCTGAAGATCACATAATAACAAAATATATATTTTATAATAAAAACAAAGTAAGCAATCTTATTTTCATGATCATAGTACTCACAAATCATCAAGTGACGATCAACGACTTACTCACCACAGTGCATACATTTGCAAAACACGATACTGAGTTGAATCGTCTCACTCTCAGCCTCCATTGCCCGTCCATTGCAAACGTTGACAGATCTACAATTCACATCCTACTTCTGAATGTCCCACCAACCCAACCTGTTCCTACTGTACTGACTCCATAACACCAAGGATTGCATTAACCTTTAACAACATTGCAAATATGACACCTGTGGAGAAAAGCGCTGTACTTTCAGCTATACATGTAAAGGTCGCCCTGAACCAAATCCCGCTAACCCTGGACTTGTAGTATTTATACGTCTTCCTGAAAACAAACCTCTGACTACACCTATTACATATATGTCCCAATACATCACAGTTGCCAAATTCCTCACTTTCATCACAATTGCGATCCAAAATCTCTATCCGTTTCAACGCCCAGACGTATTACAACATCTTCAATTGACTGCCAGTACTGTTCTCCATACCAATCTCCTAGCCACATATTCCGGCCCATATTTCCATAACTGTACCAACCTACTGGAAGCCGAAGTCTGACATTAACAGCGACCGCTCATCTCTCACCAGCAGCCTCTGGGCGAGAAGAATATCATGCATCAGTCCGCCTTCAATGCTTGTGACGTGGAAGTGTACATCATACCCATTTTTAATTTCGTCCTCATTAATTTAATTCCATTGCCTAATGATTATAAGCAAAGCTTATAATGCCTGGATATTTTTATTATTAGAATAAAGGATATAAGGATCTTCTACAACAAATCAATTTACCTAATTCCTCTCACCTGAAATATAGGGCGTACCATTTTGACGGGCGCTAGTCCCCTAAGGGCTAGTAATAAATATCACGCACTCGGAGGAAATATAGAAATACCTTTCACATAAACCATGATTGAAATTATAAATCTCTTTTAAATACCATATATTTATGCTTATTTATAAAAGTTGATGGAGACGGTATGATGCTGAAAAGTTCTTTCGGTTTACTAAGGAACCAGGTATCCTGCTTAATATCGATGATAGTTGGTTGTAGCCACAACAACGTCTTACGAAATCATGTAGTAGTGCACTGCAATCGCTTAGCGGGAGTACGTTTATTCAACAAGCTGTTTACATAAATGAAATGGTCAATCAACATGCGAGAGAACTCGATACTTAGAACCCTGAGATTAAGAAATTACAATACTGGGAAATTAGAATTCGAAATTCTGACAGTGTTATTACAATAACTACGTCCATAGAATATATTTACTTAAGAGACCCATTCTGTTTACTGAACAAAGTAACTAATGTTCTTACTAAGGGTACATTTTGGTGATCCACATTTAATATTGGAAAATATAATTACCTATTGGCATTACAATGTTCACAAATTGAAAAGTTGCATACCTTCAATGTTGAAACCAAATTCTCTTCAGTGATTTTGTCACTTCCCCATGATGGTAGTTCA
>JAGDQP010011333.1:37380-53252 GCA_022664845.1 Lepisma saccharinum
ACTTCCCCATGATGGTAGTTCATCTACTATATCTGGACATATAGCGGTTAAATTAGAGTACATCAACTTCCTAGAAGAAGAATACAAGTATTTTACAAGTATCAATTAAGTCTGAATCATAGCGACTGGCCGAGCAATACTACTATACTTCTGTGGAAAGGCATATGGCTTAAAATCTATGGTTGATTTGAAGGCCTAGAGAATAATTTCCCACTGCTACTATTAATGTATATATGAATAGTATATTAGTTGAGTAAGTGGACACCAAAATTAACACGAACCTTCAGTTTCGCCTTACGATTAGATTAGCTTCTGATTTTTTTTAAAAAATATAGATTAAATTGCAACAGTTGTTCAAGATAGGAATCGACTAACGTTTCAATGTCACCACATACGTTACTAGGTAGTTTGTTTTGGTTTCGTTGGTTTTTACATAATCTATGGATTCTGTCTTGTTAATGCCATTTTCTATGAAAGATTTGTTTTTCCAGCAAATGTGTTGGGACTAAAAGATAGTGGTTTTGCTAACCCACGATTGCGTGGTACATTTCACGAAGTATGGAAATGGGGAAATTTGTCATTCTGAGACTACATTAATAGACATTAACTAAGTTTATAAAACTTTATAAAACTAAACTTTATAAAACGTTATGTAATACTGCAAATCAGTGGCGGATATCATCCATAACTGGCTTTACGGACACCTACCGCCCACTCATATGCTGGGGTTGACTTGCCTTTCAAGTACCAAGCCGGAAACCACGCCCTACGGCGAGACTTCACCTTTAATTTACCGATACTTTTGCTGGTTTCTCTTGGTACTCCATTTTGTAGGAGATTACAAAAGGTAACTTAGCCAGTACGAGGGTAAGACGGTATAACCTTCTTTAACTAGAAACAAGGAAGGCGGCTGAGCTCCTGGACTATCATTCGTGAGAACCTATTAAAACTAGAACGCAGAGAATTTGGGAGGAGCCTGATGGAAGAATTCCGAACAAATACATTCTATACATTTTTTGTAAAATAAGGTTAAGAAATAAAACAACGGATATAATAATGAGATGTATTGAAAGAAGGTTTATCTTATGTTACTAAGGATTTCCTACCGAAACTTCACTAGAGCACCTGATAATTTACTATGGGCCTTAAAGCCTGAATTACTCTGACATTACTTTAACCATCATTTAACACACAAGTATCGTATTTGTCTCAAGGGCTTTTACAACATTTAATAGAACATTTGGAACGTCAAGGTTTATTACTTGATTCAAGAGAACCGTAAAAGAGACTTAATGCACGACTAGTCAGATCAGTATAGTTGCCTTTACAAATTAAACTAATTGACATGCCAGACCAGAAGCACGTACAACTAGAAGATCCTATAGATCTCCAAAACTTAAGTTACAGGGATGACATGAGGAAAATGGAAACAGCAGCCATATGACTCTAAAATGTTAGATTTTAACCATACAAAAATGAAACATTGTATACAATAGAATAAAATTCCCAGAAGAATAGAATTTTAAGAAGAATACAATCCTAGGAAGAATAGAATTTTAAGAAGAATAGAATCCTAGGAAGAATAGAACTTGGTGGTAATTAGCACCACTAACCTTGTAACGGCGAAGCACACATCTTGTGTGCGTTGGTTGACGTGCTGTCCCAGAAAGAGGAAGCGATAGGACATCCAGTGCCATATAAAACAAACGAGAGGGCAACGCCCAAGCTTTGTTCATGTCATGTGACTGTTGGCTTATGCGCTATATCCTCATATACCATATGTTACCATATATGGAGCTGAGTCGTGAAATTGAATGCACAAGCCACTCTCTTCCACGTAATCAGCTTCTGTCATATCCTGGCCTGATATTTTGCTACTCTACATGTCCCTCGGTTGTTTTCTAAAACGATATAACAACCTACAGGCACCAGCAAAATAAACCATGCTTCTTTCACAAGAGATAAAATAGAGAACAGAAAAGTTGGGAGGGGAAAATAAGAAGGGGTGCTGCTTCGAAACTCGAAAAGCATGCAATAGTAATTAATACCAAAATAACGAAGAAACTCTCATCGTTCGCCATAAACTTTTCCACTTTGGTATACCTACCTTAACATATATTGTCGGAATTTACAAAAATATATCTAGTTCAAATTAAAAGATTGATAAACAAGATCCATTAATTACTAGAGATATAAAATGCTATAGCTGTTACATTATTGAGTTCTAAACTTCTCCGAAGGATATTCGATTGCTCAGTAGTAATCAAGCTTATCGATGTGCTGTAGAGAAATATACAGTAGAAAGAGGACGCATAATTATCTTTAAAATAATATCAACTAATCTATACAGATAATCATACAGTGGTAGATTATTATAACATATATTTAACAATTGGTTTCTCAGACCAACAAAACCCTTGAAACAAATATGCGTCAACACGTTCGGGATCGATTATTTATCTTACAAAGCATGAGAAAATAATTATAGAGATATACAAATTGGTTCTGAAATAGGCAAATTAAATAGTGAAAGTATTACTCACAGCAAAGGAATGTGAAAACACCTTGAACGGTTGTTAAACATTTTGGAGGTAAAAGCTAGCAAATTTAGTGCGTTCTCATCGCAAATTAGGCAGTGTTTTAAGAAATAGTGAAGTTCGATGTATCGTTCTAGCACAATGTAATTTAAAGTTAAAACTTTAAAGTCGTTTTTGAGCAAACCTTAATAATGTTTCACCATAACAATTAAATTATCAAATAACATATGTTTTGCATTAGAGAGTCACTAAAATATCTTATACATCACATCGTTGCCGACCTAGTATAAGTGTGCTTTGGGGCACTAAGC
This sequence comes from Lepisma saccharinum, assembly GCA_022664845.1. Lineage (NCBI taxonomy): Eukaryota > Metazoa > Arthropoda > Insecta > Zygentoma > Lepismatidae > Lepisma > Lepisma saccharinum. The sequence continues at coordinate 40,229 of JAGDQP010011333.1, forward strand.
CAGCTACTCGGAACTCCCAGGTGCGAATCACTCTCGGATCATGGATGTGAAATGTAACAAGCATCGCATTCAAAACCGTGACGGACCCAAGTTATGAAAACGGCCCATACAAAGTAGCTTAGAGGGTTTTTCATCACATTTTTGGATTCCAAATTACGTCCAATACAAATTTCTTTGATGCACTAAACCGCAATGCTTCAAAGGTGTAAAACGGGTTTCGAAAATCTAAAATGCGCAATTGTTGGTCCCCTACGAAATATGACTTTTGCCAAAGTTGTAGCTGCTAGTGGCCATAAATCTCCAAGTTATGCGTCATTGAAATTTTGAGGATCGTGAAGTCGGACTATGGGAACAATGATATTTTTGTTTTAAAAAACTCATATTTGATTGAGTAATCAAAATAAATTGTACACAGCGTAATATAGAACAGTAAATAATACATGTTGGAGTGCATGGTCAACACATCCGCCATATTGAAATCCGTCATATTGGATGAAAGTCATTTCGGTCAAATGGCAAGTGGGTCATGTGACATATCAAACACCACTAGAATGTTCTCAGGAATCCATCCCAGGTGTTGGATTTGAACTATCTGCAACGGTATCAGAGTTATCTGCACTCAACATGTGTCGCTGAATAAGTTAAGGGAGTTCCAAGAACAGCCGTGTTTCTCACAAATCGACAAAAACTGAACCATGTTAGCACACATCTGTGGAATGGTTGTATAGGTCTACATTTTGGAGAACGTGAACAATATAGGGGCCATTTTGAAATCCGCCATATTGCATGAAAGTCAAGTTTTGCAAATGGCACGTGGGTCGTGTGACATATCAAGCAACACCAACATTTTCCCGAAAAGTCATCTCAGGTGTTGAATTTGATCTATATTTCACGGTACTGGAGTTATTGGCACTAAACTTTTGGAGGGCGGCACTGCTACAACGTGTTGCTAGCTGTCGTGTTCATTAAATCCATAACGCCATTTACCTAGTTTAGTCATGAGAGACTTGTAAAAGCACAACCGGTGGAACCGTATCCCATATGTCTATTGACTTGCCTGATTTGGTCTATAGAAACCAGTTGCTGCAATTATCCACAAAGAATGGACGTGAGGTCGGACAAATAATCCAATTATTATTGTTCGTAGACCTTTGCTGGTCTGCTCGAAGTGAACATGAAGTCACTGCAATAGAATCTAGCTGTAATTGTACCATAATGTAGGTAATCAGTATTAATACACGTTTAATTCATTTCACGAGTCAGTGGAAGCCTAGGGATGCGTAGAATACAATTGTAGTCATCGTGTATTAAAATTCCAACACCACAGTAAGCATGAGTTTCGTGACGGCTTATGCGTAATGCACCTGTAATTTGAACTAGAAATACGGCGTAGATGCAGTACTCTCCTAGGTTGGGTATACGTAAGCAGCGTCCAATTATCTTTATAATGGTTTTTGTGTAACGTCTAGAAGGGTACCTTGAAGGATAGCCGGCGAACACTATCTCCGACCTGCCATGAAGAATGAAATGCCGTTACGGGGGAAACGGAAAATGGTATAGCAAAGGTATTCATTGCTTCATCTGTAAGTTGTGAAGATAGTACGGTAATAATGTAAATAAAGAGTTCCTTTCACTAGCGGAATACAGTCCTTGGTTTCATTTTTTAAACGAAGAAAGGGGCAGAAATGTAGTTTACTAGTTACATAATTGCAATATCCGTATTACAAGACACAAAACCTGACTGGATGTATAGCTCTTTCCTTAAGGGCAATGTAAAGCCAAGATCTCCGACAAGAGATGGCAGCACTATTTCCGTATATGTCTAATGTATTTTTATCATTGCACGAAATTTCAATGCTGCTCCTACAAATTCAAACCTAGAGAGTTCAAACTTTCAGGGAACAAAGTTCATAACTAATTCAAGAGTTCAATCCGTGCCAATTGTTCATTTTATTTCTTTTTCATTGTTGAAAGAGCTTCATTGTTATAGGTATAACAACAATGAAATGATTTTAACAATGACCAATTAACCTCTTGTTGTCGCGTTGGAAAAGTATGTACAGGATATCGGGACCAAATGGCAAAAATACCTTGACGTGGATGAATATATGTATTATAGATTTGTTTATGCTCGAGAGAATTGCTACCCCGTACATGATCGTGATCTGCAACGGTGAGAAAGAGAAAAAGGGTAGTGAACTTGGGATTGAATTGTCTGCCTGCCGAAAATTTCTGTATGCTTTTAAAATGAGGCACGCAATTACATCAAGAAAGACAACTAGAGAAACATCGGAGGCAAAGCGGAAAATGCAAGGGCAGCTTGATGAAGAGATCGATTATTTCGCGACGAATTTCGAAATGTGGTACCACACTACAATGCGAGCGAAGTAGTCAATTTTGACCAAGTTGGTGTAGCGCAAGAGATGCATTCTAGCGAACGTTGTCGTTTCGAGGAGAAAATTACACTATATTATGCATTCAAAGCCAGAACGCAACAATCCATTCACACACAATCATGCCTGGTATCGCATTAGATGGCTTCACGTGCGGTAAACTGCTTGTTTGTCTCAAAGAACCGAATGGAACATTTGGACCGAATGTTGCAAAAACAATCAAATCGCTAGAGACGAAATTTAAGAACATCAAAATTGTTTGTAGCACATCCGGCAAAATGACTAAAACATTCATTGAAACATAGATTGCAGAATGCCTTGTCCCCTTCTTACAAGAAAGAGGTACCACCAAATGTCTTCTTCTTTTGGACTCCTGGGTCGGACAATTGAATGAGGACATCTGTAAAGAGAAATTACCAAACCAGTATAATATTCACAGAATGAAGCTCCCTCAAGGATCCACCGCTACGCTACAGTCACTAGATGTGGGCTTTAATCTATATTTGAAGTACATTTTGAAACGCATGATTGACTATATTGTGATGGAAGAGATTCCCTATGCAGTATACAAACTCGATAACTTTGTCACTCTTGCTGGTCTAGTGTACAATCAGCTGTCATCGCCTACCTTTCAACCACTGATTAGATATGCTTGGGTGCAATCTACGCTTCACAGTGATCCATTACAACATTATTTTACTCCTAAAGATGTTATATTTAGCACCTCCGGAGTTTGCTCACAATGCGCAACAGATGCAATGATCTGCTGCTCTTACTGTACGCAACGACTATGTTTCGTACATTTTATTGAAAGTGTACATCTACATTAGAATAACACCTATCGACAAATAGTGTAAAGAATCAGACCTTCTCTGTGTTGAGAATTTAATTTATGTTGTTTCTTCGGCAGTTCTCTTACACTACGTTTGGTGTTTCGCTATATTAGGCTACACTCCCGTCTAATGCTTCCTTGTGTCTCATGACTGGACCATATACACGGAGTTGTGGATTTCACAAAGCAAGATGACAGCTCATTGATTACATCACGTAGCAGTGCCCTGCAAACGTTGAGTGCGATAACTCCAATAACGTTAAACATGGGTCAAATCCAACACCTGGGATGGCTTCCTGAGAACATTCTAGTGTTGTTTGATATGTCACACGACCCACTTGCCATTTGACCGAAATGACTTTCATCCAATATGGTGGATGTGTTGACCATGCACTCTAACATAATATTGTTGCCATTGAGTTCACGATCCTCAAAATTTCAATGACGCATAACTTGGAGATTTACGGCCATTATCAGCTACAACTTTGGCAAAAGTCATACCTTGTAGGGGACCAACAAGTCCGCATTTCAGATTTCCTAAAGTCGTTTTACACCTTGGAAGCATTCCTGGTAAATTACTAGTACGAATTCATCTTTGGCGATATCTACAAAATTGGGAAGAGCGAGTTGACGCTTATAACAATTCTGTAGCGCGAAACGGATTATTCGTCGCAGACATAAAATAATTTTAATGTGAGTAGTTTACAACAAAGTAAATAGGTCAGGAGTAAGGTGGGCAAAGGAAAACTGTGAGCCTAAGAGGTTGCTGGTAAGTTGAAATGCATTTTCGGAACAGGAGACAGGGGGATTAGCCTCTAAAATCAATACTTTTCATTGAAGACGAAAGGTTTGACTACCAGAATCCACCTTGACGCCTCTATTGGACTGCGAAATATTGAAGTTTGATTGTATCCCAAGATAGCGGTGTATACTTTGTGGCGCTATACTTTTATCCACTTTGATTGGAATTTATTTTTTCGGGATCAATTATGAGCAATACATTGGTTATTACATTTGGATACGACCCTTAAACTCCCAAATACGGAAATGTATTGTGGTTTAAGATGAAAGACGAAAAATATGTAACTTCAGATGTTATCCTGATTAAGTGATTAACATAGGTCTATAAGGTTCCTGGTGCCGTTCTGAGCTTACGTTTCTTATACATTCCTTATTTCATCTAGATACGGCTACTAGAAAATATTTAAATTTAATTATTTCCGCAAGATGGCATCTTGTACTTGTAACACCACTTATTTATGCTATTCTCATTGCACTTTCTACCTTTGGATACAATCCTAAGTATGATATAATTTATTAGATCTTGGTACAACAATTACAACGCGAAATATTTGAATATAAAACTCAAAATGACCGCCGGCAAATCTCAACTCAGTAGTTACTAAGACAGTGGTTAAAGTGTAGACTTAGCGGTCTACAAGTTGCTTGAGACGATTCGGCGAGGTAAGTTCAAAGCTACATAAAACTTTTTAATTTATACGGGTATCTGCCAGTCAGTCCAATGACACCTTTCAACTCAGGATTTGTCAAGGCTACAAATGTATCGGAGGTGTTTTCCGAAAGGCAAATTCAATAGTTCATTGACAATCATCTGCTCATTGTTCAGTAAGTGACTAAGTTATCTAAAACTTCCACCTCATTATGTACTATGGTTATGAGTGTGGTAATATGTGAACTACAAAATACATAGGCTATGTTCTCCGTCGACTACTTTGTCCTCAGAGTTTTCTAACAAATGAAATGCAAGTATGAGGTTGTTTGATGTGATACGAATTTAGTATCACATACATCATCTAGCTCAGGTGATCGGGTACATATTTGCAGATACTCATATAGTATGTACAAACGGTCAGTTCAGAAGAAAGGTGGTAGATAATGACATACCCTCAACGTGATACCGTTTTAAATATTTATTTTAAGTCTCGAACCCTCAGCCATTGTCTAAGTCCATCAAAGATATAAGGAAATAAATATAATACTATTCTGGAACAATTCTTTAGACACACACAAAAACGCGTGGAGATAAGTCAGTATAATAAACACGATCACGCTAAAATGTCTGCTAATCTAAATTTCATGTAGTTAGACAGTAGTATATAGACTGGTTGAACTGTCTGAAACGATTAAAATATGTGTAATAGTATGGCAATGAATTCACATCTTAACGTTGGTTGGTGACCCATACTGGCAGAAGAAGTACCACGAACTCATGATATGTCTACAAACTTGTCTCTTGGCGAGATATTTCTGGAAGTGAGAGTACGAGAAGATTCTGGCCACCATCTTTCTGTTGTTACTAAACCTGTATTTGTCCAGGAAAACGAATCGAGTGAAAATTAAAGGAAAACAAATTGAAAGTGCTTCATTCTTAGATACGTTCGGAGTGCCAGGACCGTAACGAGGGTCACGAAATTGGTTTGTAAGATAATATAATAAAAGAGGCCTCACGGTGTTCATAGCAATGCACTTAATAAGGGTTTAATTCTCCAAGGGTTTCATTGGACATAGAAATTCGGAGCATATTTTACCATTAACTGTAGGTATCCTCCTTAGAAGCTTACGAGCTCGCTTAGCATAGAAATATAAATCAGCAGTTCATAAGCATTATGCTCGAGTAATATTTTAGATTTAAGTAAAAAATATTACCAATATTTTCCCGAAATAATATTCCTGAGTTTCAGGAGATGTGTTCCTCGAAATTAAGTTATTGTACATTGATAGTCGATTCCGTCAGCCATGTTTGTTGAGTTTGGTGAGTATGAAACCTGCCTGAGGTGTTATTTTAAGACAAACAAATAATTATTTCCTATTGTAAAGGCATCTAATTTTTGGTAGTTTCGACCCACAACTAGTTCAGGGAATTTCTTTAAATCCCCTGTATACTTTAGAGAATTTATTGTGATTCTATTTCGCAAATTTAAAAAAATGTTTTTTTAGAAAATATATTTAAATAGAAAACGATTGAAATTTTCGACGCTTCAATGCCACACCTTCTGCACATTTACTGTTCGAAATATGAAGTCATGGTTTCCCCCACGATTTCGGTTACTGTAGTTTCAAAACGTGGAAAAAATGTTAAACTATCAATTTTTGCACTTCTTTACCCCCTTGAAGTTTGTTAATTCCTTACCTTACCATCATGTATGTAATACGTGTGGTACTAATAAAATATTATTACCCATTTTCGTTTAAATGTATTTGTGCATGAACAAAAGTGATTCTGCCAGCATATGAAAAATACAACTCAAATTTAAGAATTTACTTACTGCTCCTCTGTAAGAGTCTTATTAAGCTCCTCAAACTCCTCGTCTTGAACTTTGTACGCTTTAAGGAATACAGAAAGAGCATCTCGTATCCACGTTGTGTCCATTGTTCTGTTATCTATAGTGTGTTTAAAGCACATAGTTATTGCAGGAAAAGGAATTTCAGAAATTGGTGATTCTGTATTGGAAACTGTAACGGAGACTTGTGTGTCTCTCCAATTTTCCCAAGTAATGATAATTAAGAAAGCACACAGCAACACAGAGAGACACAGAAATAAAACCCAACAGAACCTGGAAGAAATTATTTTGTATAATAAGTTATTTCGTAAACAGAAAAGTATGAAGTACTACAAAAGTTCTTAAACTACGTTTCAATTATTATTTGGGGTCAAGGTCACTCAGCGGTAAAACGGTACATCCTGTTGCGTGAGGCCCTCGTTCGATCCTAGTTAATGTGGGCTTTTACTGGAGAAGCACCATATGCGTAGATATCTCAGTGTTCTCTTCTTTCTTCCCACTTTTTACACTCTATAAATTTACCCATCATCATTAATTGTGTCTAACTTTAATAAAACCCTTAAATAAAATAAAATGTTAATATTATTCTATGCATTTTGGAGAAAATGTTCTTTTAAATATTAAAACAATCTCTACACGGCATTTTTCTATAGCAAAATTTGTTTCCATAGCATTGGCTAACCTTTACAGTTTCTTCATCAGTTATTCCAAGAATACTACACATTTATGTTTAAACAGTTTGTAATGCTGAATTAGACACAATGGTGCAGGTACACTTATTATTATTCAATGTTAGAGAACATTTGCAACCATAAATATCTTAAATATAGTACTAAAATTTTAGTTTACCAATATTTTCTATGTTTGTAAAAACACGAATTGGGAAAGATAAAATATATTCAATTTTTACTGTTAATTACTGTTTCTATACACTTATTTCTTTTGGAAATTAAATGATTTTACAGGAGTTCTGGGTTCATTAAACCTTGCTCATATATTATAAAATAATGAAATGTTTTAAACTAATATCTCAATTTTACATTTTTGTTGTCAAGGGACGTGTTGATAATAAGCTTTATAAATGTTGTATTCCTAGATTTGCATAAAATTTTGTTAATAATTATTAAAAAAGAATACAATAATTCAATAAAGTTTACACACTATAGAAACAAACATATTTCGGCTACTTTCATGTTGTTGCATTGCGATTTGTTCCAGAAGATGCCATAAATTATGCTGCTTTCTGCTCACTAATTATGTATGTTACATGTTATTAAACGTGCACGAAATGTCAATAACATCACAAGATATTTTTTATTTGAAATCATTCTATGATCTTCTATGTCTTTACGTATACATACAATTGAATTTACACCTTATCTTGACGTTCTCCCCAGCTTTGAAAGTTTTTGGAATCGGTTACGGTGATATTACAGCAGTCATTCTAGCAAGTTTGATAGACATAAACAGATTCAATATCAGTAAAAATATCACCCTTCGTGGCAGCTGATACTTACATAAACCGAGAAAATATTTCTTCAACGTCAGCGAGACTCCTTTTCGAACTCAGAAGTGACGACAAAAACTAAGACCTCAGATTTTCTTATCGTAGAGTGCTGTGGGCTGCTGCCGCAATCACTGAAGTTCATTTTTCTATGTTGCAGAACAAGCGATAGTCACTTTTGCATAGAGGTGGAACTTACAGGGCATTGGACAACAATTCCCGGTACAAATTGGCCAGTTTTATGAGTCAATGAGCAGAGCGTGGGTGGGCATTATCATTTAAATTTGAACGTACTTATGGGCCTTAGGCATCTTGCCTCCGAATAGCAAAATAACATTGCATGAACAGTGCCTTTGTTATTGTGAATGACATTTTTTATGATACAGTGGAGAAATGTGGAATAATATTTTACACTACTTGTGACACGAAGATCAACATGGGTACCAACTTTCAAAATCCCAGAAGACAGCTTCTTGCCGGTGTACTGCTGGGATTTGGTTTTCTTTGGAGGCAGAAAAGATGCTGCATGTTGTCATTCCATGATACTTTTTGAACTCAGGTGTTGACCAATGCAACTACATTCCATATAACTTAAATGATTGTAAAAGTGGCGATACTGATCCAGGAGCTATTTACCGAATATCAGACATGTTCACATTTGTTGAAATGTAAGGTGTTTGGGCAACCATCGTCCAAAAACTTTGTAAAAGAATGTTCTTGAATAATCGTACCTACACTCCCAATTCTGATGTGTACCTTCATCGCAATACTACACACCGTAAGATGCGGTTTTTCATAATGACTTGCACAGCATCTGTGATATTTATTTACTGTGTAAATGAGTCAGAAGGTGTATTTTGTTTCCAATTTATCGCCCTTTCCGAAACTGTTCTTAACTTTCATACACTCGTACCCGTGGAAGTGTTTAGTTTCCTGTGATAGTGTTTGATTCCAATGTTCCTTGAGTCTTGGCATCATTTACGACGGATCCGCAACTAGAAATTTGATAAAGCGTTGCGCCTCCGCGCGATATAGAGACAGTAGGGGCTGGTGTGAGGTCCATGTGCAAAATGTTTGCGCAAAGTGTATCTTTCGATTATTATTATTAAGCTAGTCGTAGTCACACTGTAAATCGATGTCGTTAACCGGTCACTTTGTCCTTTCCAAGATGGTATCCAAAACCAATATGACCCTCATGCCTCCATGACAATTTGCAGAAATTCTTCTACTGGTCGATTTATTTCAATCCTGAAACAAAGTTGCCTCTCATTGTTTTGACAGTCCAGCCTAAGTGTTCGACAGTATCTACCTACCAAGTAACCAAAAAGGATTTTCCTGTTTATGGCATCACATGGGAAGATGTGATCACTGATACGGAAATAAGTGCCTCAGGTGCTGGAAAAGCAATCTGGGAGGTAGGAATGCCACCATTGATCGTGAACAAGACATGCGTTCTAACAGTAGTCATAGCCCGAGTAATGAGGGAGACAAATGGACGTGAAGAAAGCAGCTCGTTTAAAGTTGTCTCATTTATGAATTTAAAGTTGGCTTGCTCACAGTCGAATCAAGTCGCCGAGTACGTCAAGCCTTTGGGGTTAATCTTTGAACGAACCAACCGCCGTCACGCACAGGTTCCAAATATTCAGGTCTGGATATTTGTCCCTGTGTTATGAATAACGCTGTGAGCACCCACAGGCGATTGATTAGGCCGTCCTGAAGGTGGCCATAGAGCTGGACAGAAGCAAAACATATGGTGCACTTGTCGACGCCTTCCAAATTTCTGATGAAACAATCAGACTTCTCCAATGCATGGGGAAGCCACACAAGTGGAACAGGTGGATATGCCATAGACTATCGGAAGTCAACATGGACCAACGAGAGACAGCCTGTTTGTTGCCGCTTTCTTGCACCGCAACACACCCATATTAGATTGAGTGCTCACCAGTGATGAAAAGCGGGCCCTGCATACGAGTCAAACCATGCCAGACATTGGCTGTCATCGTGAGACCCTATGCCTCACCGAAGAAGACCACCTTTACTCCCTCTCAAGATCATGCTCTGTATCTAGTGGACTAGTTACAAAGTGGTGTCCTACGAGTTGCTATTACTGAGACAAACGATCTCTGTGAACTTGTACTCGTAGCAGCCGGAACGTGTGCAACAGATACTGCAGTAGGACCCAGCATTGGTAGGTCGTAAGTGTGTACATTTCCTTGCCGAGAATGCCGGGCTAATTGTTGTTCTTCATTTCTCTTCATGAACCTTTCTCTCTTACCGTACTAGCAGTGCCTCGCATGAATTTAAATAAATTCCCTTCTAGTATGTGTAGAGAATTCATTGTCCTCTCCTACTTTGATTTTCGTGTCTTGTACTCTGTAATTTACTCGTAATTTCGCATGAGACCCACGATCATCTCAAATTAGGGGGTAGAAATGATAGGGTATAGCTGATCATTACTTCATTTCCTAGTAGATATATTTGAATATATGTTCGTATAATACACAAACACAATCATAACAGTACTGGAACTTGCATTTTTTTTAAAAATAATAATCCACTGCTATCATATATCAAATATTTTAGTGTTTCTACTACGTTATAAAGAATTGATGATTTTATCTTCCTCCTGAATTTTCTCCCATACAAAACTACCTACGAAATCACTACTACTTTATAAGGTAATATAATTATCAAACCGATAGTTTACAATTCGTCTCCTTTGTTTTCCGTAAGTATTTATTTATACAGTTTATTGTTAATATTAATAGCTACGGAAACAGGGAACAGAATAAAAGAAATCATATTTATATCGAATCATTTGTTTTCTCGGGCAGATTATAAACTCTTACAAGCCCCCAAATTAGTTAACATTAAGGCCGAGTAATATGCTTTTTGTATTTGTGAAGAGAAACGTAGAAGCTAGCAACAAAGGGCATTCGTTTAGCACGTTAGCACAGTGACTGTGAAAACACTTGAGAAAGAATGTTCGGAAAGAAAGTTAAACGTTGAGTGTATTGCATGGGCGATCCAAAGTACGCCTTTTTAAGGCACGAATAAAGCTTTTATCTCGACTAAATACGCATTTACTGTCCTCTAGAACGAACGTAAATGTAATGTGGATTGTTCGAACTACAGTTTCGCATGGTAAACACAAAGATAGTCGTTTGCATACTTTACAAATCTAATAAACGTCCGTTTGGTGAGTATGTATGTGCTGTGGATTCTCATTGCGAAAAATTTAGATCGAAACTTTACTTTAAAAGAGTTTCAACTTCATTATGCCCTCGATTGTCAACGAAAGCAAGCATCGCATCGTTAATATATTACTTAATCGAACCGAGCAAAACGAACCACCACAGATAAAATGGATGTTAATCAAGAGCAATTAAGCAATATTTGCACGAAACATGTGCAATAAACGGTCACCAAAAATATGTACAAATGGCATTAATTGAGTCATTCGCATGGAATTTGTTCCTGATCCCTATGAGAACATTAATAATGCCGCAGAAGAGGAAAATCATTTAAGATAATTAAAATAGACGTATAATTTTACCTGGAGACGCAATTACCGAGAAAAGCGACGACACCCGTTCAGGAGACATTATTGAACTAACATTTTAACACATTTAAGTTCTCTGAGATTTATAATCCTATTAATTTATTATTGTCATAATATTCCATTAATTAACTATTATTAAATATATTGATATTATAGCAAGTAAGAATAAAATATAAAAGGTAATATTTGTAATGCTTGATAAAACTCATATCCTTTTATTCTCACTGTAGAGAATAACTTAATGCACGGTGGTCCTTTTTCTTTGATGATTAAGTAGAGATTGGGCCAAAGTAACAGGACCACTTTAACATTGCGTGTTGTATACTTGTAATGTAATATGTTTCATTGATTTTTTATACGCGTGTGCCCTTCTTGCGATAACAAATTTAATTCTTGCCAGTAATTATTATTGGTAGAACTGTTCCTCTGCTTGTATATTTAACCGATAATTCACTGATACGCAAGGTTTTGTTGTTTTCAAGTGAAGATCTGTTATTCCTTCAAACAATTGTTCAAAATAAGTTTGATTGTATGGATTTAGTTTCAACATTACAGTTTCGTATACCATCATCTAAAACTCGTGTTAATAATACTGGTCTCTTCCACTGTAAAAAAGCAAGAACCAATATTTTGATGAGGTCACCAATCTGGAGAATTTGTTCTATATATAAAAACTTCTGTACAGTTCACAGTGATCTGGGCGTATGATTTATGTCGCCTAAAGAATTTAGAGATACATTTGTCAATAAACTCTGTACAACTACTTTGTGAAGTTCAACACTATAATTAGGCCATTGCCTGTTGCGTTGTCACTAAATAAATAAATCGTAGTTGTAAGAGTAGTCGCAGTATGCCATAGTAAAGGTTAGATTTTATAAAGATAAGGTTAAGTTAGTTCTGTTTCAATGTTTCATTAATTAATAGAGTGCTTATGTCATTTCTCAGGAAGGATGTAGTTTACTTCAACACCATATATTAATTTGTATACAGGAGCCTAGAATTATTTTTGGGGGGGAAATATAGAACAGTACTACATAATTAAATAAATATATATAACTTCAAAAGAACACTCAAATATATACAACCTAACCTAAATCAACTAGAAGAGATTACACTAGTGCAGCTAAATAGTGATAATAAAAACTATGTTAACCAGAAGACTTTCATATAAAAGAACTACTAATGTAACTTTTAAACAATACACCCTTTTAGTTTATAAGACATTGTTTTTTACTATAAGCAAAACTTGCTTACTGATAATCAATTTTGCTTTATATACAAGAAGTAATATTCTTGCAGGTAAACTAGATTATCAAGTTTCTTTTGAATATACAGGGTAAGTCAAAATGATGGACCCGATTTCATAAATTTATTTTGTGAAATATAATGAACATATCTTAATGTGAGCTACGCGCAAGGAAAGGCAAAAGT
>JAGDQP010011334.1:2413-19450 GCA_022664845.1 Lepisma saccharinum
TTGTTGTTGTTGAGTGTCTCATTAAGTTAATCTCCTCAAACTCCTGCACCAAATTATAATTAGTTTTGAAATCCCACTAAAGTAAACAAACAGGAGTTCTATTGCTTTGGTGTCCTCCAATACTCCCTTTTTGCAAGGTCATGATTTATATAATCCGACCTACTTGTGTGAGACACTAAGAAATTCAGTTGCCCAACCTAGGGTTCTCGACAGTATCTGGTCACACACTGAAGGGCACTCTACAAAATCTGGCGCCCAACGTGGGGCTCGAACCCACGACCCTTAGATTAAGAGTCTCATGCTCTACCGACTAGATATTGTAGAGTGCCCTTCGGTGTGTGACCAGATACTGTCGAGGACCCTAGGTTGGGCAACTGAATTTCTTATAGTGTCTCACACATGTAGGTCGGATTATGTAAATCATGACCTTGCAAAAGGGAGTATTGGAGGACACGAAAACAATAGAACTCCTGTTTGTTTACTTTAGTGGGATTTCAAAACTAATTATAATTTGAGGCAGGAGATTGAGGAGATCAACTTAATGAGACACTCAACAACAACAACAAAATTCAGTATATCTCAGGGATTTTAATGATTTTGGTAGAGCTTAGAAAGACTTGACACATTGCAATCTCCAGGCTGAAATTTTAAAGAATGACGCCCTAATCCGCAGTTCAACATCTGCAAGCATCCATCTACAGGCCTGAAATATAATAACACAACATATTGCACTGTATATCTTGTACTTACCGATCTGAAGTACCCACACTGCATGAAGAAGAAGTAACTGGCAGAAACCAAGGAGATGTGAAGGAAGAATTTTCAAACGAAATAATATTAATCCAATTTATTTGGTATATGGATGAAGTTAGATCTTCCTGAACACACACACACACTTACACACATACACGCTTTGACATATCTCACTATAAACAACACTATTGCCTCTTTTCATCAATGGTGTTATTTGTCAACAGAAACGTAAACTTTACTTATAGAGGCTTCAAATAGCAATATGTGACGCAATCATATGCGCTTATTTATTTGAATATAGTTTATAAAAGTTCTGGCCAGTTTGAATTTAATTATTTTCTCTGATTGATCTGTCTTGAAGTGTTCTTCTAAAAGGTACGAAAAGACTGGTTCCATGCAGTTTTCTCCCAGGGAAAATCACTCACTAGGCACACTAATGTACTGCTCACTCGGTGTATGAGTATTTGACATGGCGATGGGCTCAATGAGTAATCACCATTCACGGTCTATTATATGAAGTAACAAGAAAAATGAATATTTCACTACAGTATTCTTGGTAGTTACTTTAGAAGCATGTTGGTACTGTTTAGTTATGTAGTCTCAGAGTAAATCCTTGCGTGTCTGAGGACTTCACCTTTGGATGCACTTGTATATTGCTAAGACAAGTGAAGAAAAAAAAACGAAAATAAAATAATCACACGAAAAAAACTTGTGTGACTTTGTTTGAACAGATCACTGTTTGATTTCACTTGCTGTTTCATCACTAAGTTTGCACCTGCTAACATTCACGGAGCGAATGTTGGGTTTATACCTCTAAGTACGCACAGGGTATCCGGTATCACTTCCACACACAAGGGATAAAAGTTTGTGACATAGTTCAGGGACCTGTTGCATTTTTCATAATAGTTCCTTGTTTACTTTCGCAAGTAAACATTTAGTATAGAGATACTGATTGTCTTTATCACTATCACTTCATGATTCGCCACGCTCGGAAAATAGTGAATATCAAATAGTCTGCTACTTTGAAATATATCTACCAAAATAAAGATTGCACTTTTCGTGTTCCTACTCGAACTTTCAAAACCGAACTGCCGATCTGCGGCTCCAAAAACATACATATTCGTGCTTCCACTGCTTGGTTTTTCGAGACTCGCTCTTTAGAGACGAAAACCAGCACAAACAGACAGATGCTTGTACAGTATACAGTGTTGCCACATAGGGCAGTTCTTTAATATATTACATGTTTTAGACATAAATATACACTGACATGACTGTATACTGCGCTTACACTTCTTTAATAATCAAATGACCAACTTGTTTACTTAAAACCGTAGTTACATAGCTTAACACATTAATGATAAGAGAAAAGAAAATAGTGTGGGTGAAAACCCCCGATCCTCCACGGTTCTTGACAGGTAGCGCCACCACGTAGGTGCCACGTGAATGAAAGTCAAAACATGACCGCGTGGGGATGGAGTATTCGAACGAGAGAAATATCAAAACATCAAAAAAATACAGCATAAAACACAAAGGTACATATAAACTAATTATATAGATGACTTCTATATATATCAAGGAGTAAATAGGTAATAATAAACATGGATGACAACATATAATAAAGGAGAAAAGAGAGAAAAGTCGATTTGTACAATGTTATGCAGCGCTGCTGTGTGTCAACACTCCATTCCCACAGACGGACACCAGCAGAAGCCAAACCGAAAATTAGTTCCTCTGAAAAGTAATTGAAAACAGGCTCATTATAAGTGAAATTGGGACCCGTGTCACTGCAATGGAGTGAGAAAAAAAAACGGTTACCCAAATAATCTTCCGCTTGTGTTTTTAATACAGAAGTAAATATACAAACAAAGTTTCCCCCAAAATATGTATCAATGCGCGTTGAGACGCGCATTCTAGGCTAGGTTGGCTGACTAGACCTTCCAGGGGAGGGGGTGGAAGAAGGGTATGTGCGAAAAATGGTCAGAACCCTTCTTTTTAACACGTATTGTCCGAAGGATTACCATGTATGAAGAAACTGGCAAAAACAATGCGTTTGTACGCAGACTAGTGTCGCCGTTCGGTCGAGTTTCCATCCATCGAACTTAAACCATAATGTTGGTTGCCTATTGACTTTCTCTGTAGAATTTCTAAGCTATTCCCCCAACATGGTATCTTTTTCTATTTCGTGATAAGCAACACTGCCTGGCCAACACACTTTACTAGCAGGTGGCAGCCATATTTCCTGGTTTTCATTCGAAAATGTTTGGGTCTGTCTTTCAAACTAGCTGTTCGGAGACTGAAAATACGCAAATGATATCAAGTTTCCAATGAAATAATTCAATATATTTGGTAATCTGTATTATCCTATAATCCATTTCCTGTATATCTAAATAAAAAAAATTCTATGGCATGGTAATGATATGCAAAATACAATATTTGCATACGGTATTATTAAATATTGGTATGCAAATTACATCCATGGATGTGCTGCTTACACTGTGCAGTTGAACAACGATGCCCTCTGAGCAGCGGTGGAGGAAAATCTAATGTAGACTGTTGAAGAACTGGCCAGCGAACTCCATGTCACCCATTCAACCGTTCATCGTCATCTGCAGTTCCCTGCTCACCCGGCACATACGTGAGTCACTTCTGGACAAAATGGTGACAGGAAATGAAAAGTGGGTCCTCTACCATAACATTACACACAAACGGCAGTGGATACCTAAAACGAGGGGGGGGGGAGACAGGAACTGTGCCAAAACAGGATCTCCATTCCTGCAAAGTGATGTTGAGTGTTTGGTGGAATATCCGTGGAATAATTCATTTTGAGCTCTTGCCAAACCATCAATGCAACATCTACTGCCAGCAGCATGAACACCTACGGACTGCATTGCTGGATAAACGTCCTGACCTTCTGGGGCCTGTTTCACGAAAGTACTTGTCAACTTATCACACTTCAGTTTGTATTTCTGGGGGACAGTCTTGGCCATTAAACTCCGGCCACAATCTTTGTGTGTACTGTCGTTTGGTTGCCTACCTTTGGTTGTCAAAAGTTTACTTACAATTATATATCTAGTATAATCATACTCCTTGCACAAAATGGTAGAAAAGTGACCGAATGAGAACAAGAGTTTCTGGAAGGAGGTTAGCGCTCTTGAGACAGTCCTACGAAAATGCAAACTGAAGAGTAAACAGTTGACAAGTACTTTCGTGAAACATGCCCCTGGTCTGATTCATCACAAGGGTGTGCTCATTCCCGGTGATAATGCGCACACGGAAAGAAGGACCTGTACTATGGTCGAGGAATGTGACTAGGAGAAACTCCTTCACCCGGCATTTTCACCAGATCTTGCACCAACAGACAACTGTCCTCTCCGTAGCCTGCGAAACCACCTTTCCGGGAAAACACTGCAAAATAAAGATGACGTGCGACGAACAGTGAGTGACCTAGTTCTTTGTCTCCAAAACCGGTGACTTCTTATCCAAGTAACTGGAAAGGAATACGCATGTACAATACTGAAGAAGTTCTTCGAGACGATAGTGGCACGAATTTTCATTTTTAATACATTTTATTTAAGAATGAAAATAAAGTTTATCGTTTATTCGAAGCAAAATACATTTATTAAGAAATTAAGAAATATGTTGCACATAAGAATTTGTCATGTACACTAGAACGGACATCGCGCATCAGTGTTGTCAGGCTCTCATCGTAATATTTCCCCCCCAAAACACTGAAAATATTCCCGGATGCAAAGTTTACTTTGAAGATTACTGAAAATTAAAACAAAAAAGATTCAACTAAATTTCCCGTTTTCCCTTTTGTGGCTCAGATTTTCCCGTTTTCCGGGAAATTTACCTCCACTTGACAACACTGTCGCGCACTTTTGTGCTAAAAGCGCACTAGCTGCTTTTAATCTACTTTTTCTTCCAAATGACGTCACATATACAGATGAGCCAATGATAAAGCGAATTCCGAATTCTGGGAACGCGCTTCTATCAAAGAAAATTTTCTTTGCTTCTATTATTTAGCTTGAAGTGGAAAAAATAACCAATGAAGTAAAGCTCATACTTTCCGTACATACAAGAACATATTATCTTTATCTAATTTGAACTCACGGAAAGTCAACGATGGGGAATTTATTACCTCGGAGAGGTCAGAAGGTAAGCAAATAAATTATGCACTAATAACTTCGGAAAGGAACAGTTCAAAATCGCCGGCCATATTATAAGACATGCTCATCACTAGAAATATATTTAATTAACAGTATTTATTTACCATTCGTTTCTAATTAAAAGTTGGGTTAATAATGATGAGTTAATTAGAAGTGGCATTTTTCTATCAGGTTGGGCGGTTTACTAAGTTGATTTAGTAAATTCACTCAAGTGGGCCAGTGGTGTAGACCCTAACCTTTAATATACGATCATCATAGACCTTATAATAGATAGAGCTAGCACGCTTCCCCATTTCTGGCTACGCTAAAACTAATGGGTTTTTGTTCAGAGCACGTGATTTTGAATTCATTCGCTAAGTGACTCTCGCATAGACGTCATATTCTATTGTGGGGTCTATGCCAGAGCTACCTAGAGGATTAATTCAAAATCACTTGCTCTGAACAAAAGCCTATTAGTTTTAGCGCAGTCAAATATGGGGAAGCGTGTTAAGTCTATCTATTATGAGGTCTATGCTATCATAGACTCATAAGAAGCATAATTAAAACGATTGTGTGGAACGTCCAATCGTATATTGCAATTTTCGTTGTTATGCATAGTGTGTAATAATTCACACCCAAGTTATATAGTCTAACATTTCCGTTTGAATGGGCATTAGATACCGTACTCCCCGGATAACATAATGACCTCACCTAATGTAATTTAGTTTTAGCTCACTTTACCCAACACCAAGACGCATTAAAGGCGACTTGAAGTAATAAATTCACTTTAGCTAATCTAAAGAAACCGATAAGGTTTAGATGTGGTCAATCAGCTTTTTATGACAATATTATGGCACTATACGAATGATTTCCTCAAAATAAATTCACTCACACATGCGAAGTAATGCCGAGTATGCGGCAGCGAGCGAAGGCGGGTTAGTTAAAGTCAGCCTAGATTGTTTTTTGTTTTATAATTACGCTGATATATCCGCCATGCAGCGGAAGGATGCTAATGGATGAGGCTCCGCCTTCTACGCAATTATCTCTAATCATGATGCTATTTGCATGCACTTTTCCCGCATTGCAGGAGTGCACAGTCATTGCAGTTGGCACGCCTGATTTGCGTAATAATATCGTGCCATGCATTTCACCAACTTCTCTTATTACATTACACTTTCATGACTCAAAAACTGTTGGTTTTCTTTCACGTTGTGAATACTACTAAAAAATTTCCGAATATTAGATTTCTTTTGTAATTTTTTACAAATTCGGCTGACTATCTCTAAAGTTTACCCAAAGGAACTAATTTAGTCTGTTGTCACTGACTGAATGATCTGAAGTAGTATCCGATCTAACCAGGTTGGAATGATTGAATCTTCAGAGATAAAAATAACTATACACGAACCTATTAGAAGGTGACAGTTCAATTGAGAAGCTTGTTTCCGAATCAATTTTGTGAAAACTGTATTAAATATCTTCTGGAACAAGTTCTTTGATGAACATAGTATGTAGTTAAAGAAAATGTTATTTTTATACTATTGATTTCACTTGGATAGAGTACTTTCTCGTTCAAACTAACAGCAAAATCCAAATCAGGAACGTGCATATTATATGAATATACAAGAATATTTAAAAACAAAATGAAATGGATTTTGCGAACAAGCCTCTTAATTCTGAGCCATAGAGTTAGTTAGGTTATAAATGGACAATGTAGAAAACAAAGAGCGGGGGAGAGCTTCTCTACAATCGTGACCGAAAAATCGTTCTGTTTCGAGATTCAAAATCAATTTTCTAAAAAAATAAAGTGTTTCTCTTTGCAAACTTTAATTAGAACTTTCTATCCTGACAATTTATCCCATCTTTTGAAACATACTTTATATTCGATAATTAAATTCGGAAAAAAACAAACCTAGTTTGTGAAATACAGAAGCATATTCACAGGCCGAGTTTCTCAAATTTTTGCCTTTATTCTTTGCCCATTCATTATATTCTGTTTGCACTTAGGGCTGATTTTCATGAAAGTGTGCATTGCTTACGATTTGAGTGAGTAGCCAATTGAAATACGTGTTTTATTGCTTGTCTTATTGGAAGGTAAGTGTAAGACGTGTTTCAATTCGCTATTTACTCTATTCCAAATCGCAAGCAAAGCAAATAACGAAAGCTTTCATGAAAATCCGCTCTGAGGGCTAGATTTCATGAAAGTTTGCGTTTTGGATGAGTAGTCAATTGAAACACATGTTTTATTGTAAGTGTAATACGTGCTTCAATTGGCTATTCACCCAAATCGCACGCAATGTAAGCTTTCATGAAAATCAGCTCTTACGCTTTCTGGGCGATTTGCGTTCGGATGCTTACTCGACAATGGAAGAATCAAAGTGGATATGATCAGTGTCTCCTCGACTGATGGAAAGGATCTGCAAAAGTGCAAAGCAAAATATTTTGTAATTACTTTTTGGAAGAAGAAGAGTATTCAATATAAAATATAATTACTGGTGCAATACAATGGTATACTTCCAACAAAACCTATAGATTTAAAACCTAACTACTCATATTTTCTTCATCATTTGTCAATGCTTCAGCACTTGATGGGTTTATATGATGATGATCCACTGTCTTCCAACTAACAAACCTCCCAAGCAGCACAATCACTTGAAAATGACGTTATTTTTAGGTCGTAAATTGATGCGAAATACGTCGAAATGACGCGTAAATGTCACAAACCAAGCGACGTGTGTAAAATAGCTCAAGTAACAACTTGTTCCTGTAGGTATTTGATTCAAATAAACATATAAATGAGCCAATCTGTATTAAAACAATTGTTTGATCCTGGTGATTTTGCATATTTAACCTCGTTTTAGAAAGCAACGGCACGCACACAAAACAATTGAATCCTACAAAGTTCACTGTTTTACTCCAACTACATTGGTCAGGATCACGCAGTCCCTATCGAAAACGAGATATAATCAGTATGTCGTCAAAAACTAGAAGATAAGACATGACAGAACTACGTCAGTTAAAAGTCCAAACTATCACGTAGTAGAGAAGTAGATTTCATTACACTGACGTGATTTTAATTTTTTCGACCAAAACATAACGTCTTTTTTACGTGAGTGTGCTACTTGGGATGACTATCAAAACGCTGATACGACGTACACGCTTCCATTGGACGGCGGGTATCTTATTTTGTGAATTACTTTTAGCTTGTCCCTAAAAATATATTTTTTTGTACTGTTTGGGAAATACGGATGGCGCTGGAATGACTATTGTAATAGCATAATTGAAACAGGAAATAGAAAAATAATGGTCTTCAAATTAACGAACAGCTGGTGGGGAGACAGGAGTTTTCTTATCAATCTTGAATTGTTAAGACAAAATTCCAGTGAAAATAATTTACACTTTAACTAGGATTTATATATCTTTGAAAATTGTTAATACCCATTGATAATAGAGCCATTCGCTGGATACTGTTAGTAAAGCATGATAATTCTTCTGAAAATAGTTCCTAGACAAAATGTCACTGATAATTGTAGCGAAGGTACGTTGTTATTTTCCTGTACCAATTTCTAACAGTGAAAAGCAAAACGCAGCCACATCCAGTAACTTATATCATTCAATACAACAAGAACACATCTGTGATATAAAGCGGGTTAGATTGCAAACAGACTATGAATTTGTAATAGCTCTATGATAAATGGATTCCTTTCAGTTTCCCCTGGTAATACTGTTGGGCAATATGTCTTTACCACTGACAAATATAAGCTACTACTGGTTTTATTGAACCACTGCTTCTAAAATTATGGGTAGCCTCCTTGTCAACACTCAACACGCCTTTCCCCCCCAATAAGAATCATTTTCATTTCCTTCGGTGTGTAGCGGAAATGTGTCTTTCTTTATTCGGGTAATAACGAGTTTTAAATTTGATTACGGTACGGTACCTACAATGCCTAGTTTCACGTAGATATTCACAATTTTAAGAGAATGGGTTTATTTAGTATCTGGAATGAACATTATGTCCACAGAGCGATTCGAAAGGTAAAAGGAAGTTTGATGTAATGAAAATGAACTTGTTTACCTTGTTGATAATTTGGCATTTTGCTTTCCCTGCATACCTAGAAACTTGACAATTATTCTTTTTCATCACCACAACACGATAGTCAGTCCCGTCGAATATTGTTATACCTGAAGAAAACGAATCAGACGTTACGTTAATCAGTGACTTTGCTTTATAAAGAACAAAAGTATTCTTACTGCTTGCTCCGAACTATATACAGCCGTTTCCTTACTCTGGATTCTTCTATCATAAATCCCTGACATCCATTGGTCACACGAAGGTCATAAAATAGACCTTAAATCATTGTGAAGCCGTCAATTTCTACACTCATTGTTCTTATCTATTGAATATTTCAGTCAAGTGCAGTGCGGTATTTTACATTTTCTTCTGTGCGTATCATTTTGCCTCTGTAAACTACAATGTTTCGCTTCAGTTGAGAAGAGCTAAACACGCATAAGCAGTGGAAAAAATGTTCGGGTGTTCAGTTCAGAATATGGACTGGTTTAGTCTTACGTGATTGAATAGCGGAACGACCACTTTTAAGTTAGTTCTAGTATAAGTAGAGATATTTATCCACATATTCCAATAATAATAATAAAAAACTATTAAATTTTAATTTTTCAAAAGAACAAAAGTGTAAAATATTCCAAGGGTGTGCCATTTAGGATCCATGTGTTTTTCAAGAATATTAGTGGAATCTTTCAAATTGTCTTCGAATATTACGGTTTCAGGTGGAAAATCAGAGTTAGCTTTGTTTGACCACTTCGATTTCACATCCATTTTGTTAACCTAATCTATGGGAAGCTGACGATCATAGTACTAAAATCACCAATAGTCAAAATTCGGGTTCGTAGAAGCAAATGCCAATTTCCTTGTGGCTAACCTACATGCACATACTGTATACTTGAAGAAAGTAACAAATAAACTATTTCTGTACACTGTTAAAAATTTTCAGAAATATGCAACTATAGCTGCTTAAAAATTTCTAGTAACTCGGCTTTTACCATGATGATAGTTTTCAGGAAAAGAGAAAATTGAATTCCTGAAGCAACAATTGAACACGGGTTATTCAGTTCCTGTCAGAACACAGCAGACAAAAGTCCAGCGTCTTAATGACTAAACCAAACTACCAGTGATAAGAAAGAACTAGATCAAAACAGTGTAGAGGGTCGGAAACACGTTGCCAGAACCCCGAAGACATAAAGTTACTACCACGATTTACGCCATGTTTTAATCAGTTTTTCTATTTGTCAATTAGACATCAGAATCCCCAGTCACTTAGGAAATATATCATCTCTGCGGCACCAAACATTTGATCAGCATTGTATGTTTTGTTCAATGAGAAACAGTTATCTCTTTCTGCGCATGTGCGAACATCACACTGGAACTGAAACCTCCGAACCTCCAGTGACGCAAAATAAAATTTGTTGTTTTCCGGGATTAATCTGAAAGATTCCCTTCATCTGACAAGTAAAGTACCCGAAGTGAGGACTCGAGTTGCTCATCAAGTGATACCTTAAATTGAAGCTAGTGACGAGTATAGTACACCTGTGAAATCCTAGCTGCAGAGCTCCAGAAATAAAAAGGTTATGGCGGGTCAAAGTTCAAAGAGAAAGCGAATTGTATTGAAACAAGTCACAACGAAAGGCAGAACAAAAGTCAGAAGGACATGGTTTTGAACTGAAATGCGATTCATGTGAAGGAAAGAGGCACGTACAAAGTACTACATATTGATACAATCAATATGTAAGTCGTCAATGAAGGCGTGTGATAAGCAGATACTTTGCTCACAATGAGCACACTTGACAAAAGAGATGTTCTCACATGAGGTCTTGTAACACTCGTCACGTATATTAGAATCAAAACAATAATCCAATGGAGAAATCCAGGGCTCGGGCTCCTCATCCAAGTAGCCGCTTTTGTAAAACGCAAACCTGATCATGTTGCGAAATCGTGAGGCGCTGAATTGGAAGAGAGTGAAGGACTGCATTCGTAAAATGTTATCCCGATGCCAGAGATTAATTTCCGAGGAAGCGATAACTGTGTCAGTAATGAACCTAATAAATTATTTATATGGACGGAAGAAGTAAACATCAAGTGGTTGGATGAAACCAGTGCAACCACAAGGAATTAAACGTTTGAACAGTGTTATATGTTAGGGCATAATTCATTTGATACGGTATCATCCTTATTTGCACTCCATGAATCCAGCAAAAGCAAGACTTTATCACGATCGGCAGGCAGGCTATTCCAGAATACAGAATAAAACTCTTTCAAATCACTTTTGTTCATGTTTGCAGTCTTTCCTGGATGGGACACTATGTTATCGGGATCGTTTTGCTTATTTCCTGGAAATTGACAGCTGGATTCGGATATAAGAACGTACATCGGACGCAATATTTCACCATCCATGGGAATAACCGGCATGATCATATATGAATGAGTAGTAGCACTGACTGATCCAAATGCACCTCTTACAACCACCGTACCTTTAGTTCTATGAGTCCTGTATGCATGGAGTTCCTTGTCAAATCGACTTTGATCAGCATTTAATACTTGACGAGGATTCAGGTCTTCTAGTAACATAAGTTCATTCATGGACATAATAAATGTCGTAGATAAGTGATTTAATTCAGCCTCTTTTGATTTCCACGTTTTGCTAACCCTATGCGTGATAGAACGACTGACGATATTGTTTCTCTTTTTAAAATTAGACAGCCAGTGACGAGATGCCTTGAATTGTAGAGTATTATCCGGATCTAGCTCTTTACTTATCTGAAGAGCCCAAAAGCGAAGAGTCCTGTTGTGTATAATTGCACATCTCTCGACCATTTCTTTGAATTTATCGTGAACTGCTGCATTAAGTTTCTTATAACTGGGTTTTTGCCTTTTTTTCTCATATTTAAAGAGGATGGTTTTCGATTGAATTAATCTGTACTGTGACTTGACAGATAAAAATTTCATTCTTTTCTTTTCCGGGTTCTCATTGTGTGTCCAAAACATGTAAGCTGCTTCTTTATAATCATCGTCCAAGATGTGTTTTTGTTTTTTTGGCGAAGGTTGATATTCTTCACCTGAAGAAGCTACAGGTTTCGGAGACTCTTGATGTGTTTGAGAACCTTGCGATGTACTCAGCATTTCCTCATCAAAGACGTCATCACCGTAGTCTCCATCATCGCTTTCATCACTGTCACCTGCAAATCCAAGAGTTCTAACTTCTTCTATGATTTCCATCTTGTCCTCAAGTATCTCCACTATTTGTTTGTACAATGATTCTTCATACCTATTCATTCTCCTATTAACAAATCCATATTTCTCATACAGAGCATGAACGATATCACCTGCTTCCATTTTCTGGAACGAAAAGAAAAAAAACTTTTATTGACACCAATAACAGGAGCAAACATGCACAAGGACATTCATACACGAATAAAAGAAAGCGGGATATCAGGCAGAGAGAGGGATATCATTCTACACATTACATTAATTGGGAGCAACGTACGACGTATTACCATCGGGATAATCAGCAAAACATGGACATCACATGCAGCTAAATTCGCTTTCTATTTAAACTTTGACCCGCCATAACCTTGTTATTACTGGAGCTCTGCAGCTAGGATTTCACAGGTGTACTATACTCGTTACTAGCTTCAATTTAAGGTATCATTTGATGAGCAACTCGAGTCCTCACTTCGGGTACTTTACTTGTGAGACATTACTGGAAATATCAAGAAACTTTTCTAAAAAATTTAAACGATTTAAATTTGAATAGTTGCTTGGGAGTTTATTTTCTTCCGCAAATTTCTTATGTCGATAATCACTGCGCTCGACATACATTACTACAATTCTTAGACACCCATATCGGTTTCAATTAGGTATATCCATACCAAAGAGGTTACCACCAAGATATTTTATTTAGAAATGTCGATTTAGCATATCGAACTTATTATATATTTTTTTGTGTGTGCTTCTGCGGGAGTTATATCTGGTGAATTCTTTGTCCAGAGTTCATCTCCTCCTCGTCTTACTCACCTGGTGGGAAACTGATTAATGAGATAATTTCTGATAGCAATGGCATAAGAAAGACATAGGGCACCTTCTTGGTGAAACGCGGCGTTTGTTGTAACTATGATCGAAGAAATTATGTTGGCATATTCAAATAGCGACATCATGATGAGAGCTATTAAGCTTATCCTATAATATGCCGTGCATTCACCATATTATCACGGAATCGTCTAGAAATTCGCAGTATAAAATTGAAGAGGAAGGATAACAAGAAACATGGCACTCAGAAATTCATGGGAATAGTGAACATTAGTATCGGTAAAAGCATTCAAAGGTATGTATCCTTCTTTGACATTTATTACAATAATTACTGTTCACTATAGATACTACACAATGTGCCTTAGCGTGCTACCGTTGATCAATGCAATAAACAATAACAACTCGAGAGTCATAATATAGAACGTAGATAGGGTTTACCACCTGTCCCGTATAATTCGGGATGTCCCGTATGTTGGGTAAAATTTACGCGTCCCATATTATCAGCTGTTGTCCCGTATTATCAGTGGTGAATTTACAGACATATTTTCGGTATATCGATAATTTTAACAAATAAATAGGGATGGCTCTTTTTCAGTTGTTTACTATGCAGACTAGCGAGCACGTTCTGTTCACATTCCCAGGCCCCAACATGAGTCCTGGGGATGGAGATATAAATCATATAATACTCATGGTCTTGTGTTTGCTCTAGTTGATAACATACTGCAAAAAATGAGCGTCAGTTCAATACTTTTCAGCCACTTTTCCCAGAGCGACCACACTTTATGTGTTAAATCAACACCGTTTGTAGTGTGATTCCGGTGATTCAGCACTGTCATAGTAGTAGCATGACGCTCTTCCTTGAGTTGAATCAGCATCGACAATACATCCATTGTGTTGAATCATCGAAATCAACACAGTTTGTTGAGTTTATTGAAGCTCAAAACTGTGGTCGCCCAGGAACAGTCAAAAGCGTTGAATTAACACAGTCATTTTTTAAAATTCAGATACTAATGTTAACTATGTTTAGAAAATTGAAGTATTTATTTTCCACTCGCCAGTCCTTTCGGGATGTGAACATTTTGCAAGTAAGACGTTCTCTGTGTGTAATTTATGATTATGGAGGTTTGAAATTGTGTATAGTCATATAGTAGTACAGAGCCTAACAAGCTACTTTTAGATTTGTCCCGTATTTTTTCCTCTTATCCCGTATTTTTTGCCGAGTGTTCCGTAATTCATTCATCAGAAGGTGGCAACCGTAAACGTAGAGACAAGCTCATAGATTTCACGTCCACGTAGAGCACGGAATATCTTAACCCCTTTGTAGTGCCATCTATTAGCATTGTGTTGAAGTAAAAGAGGAAACTGTGTTGCATCGCGTATAAATAAAAGAAAAGAACCTAACCTGACTGTCTAACCTAACCTAAGCCTTAGTGATGAGCAAAAGCAAGACCAAGACCGTAGCGGTCTTGGTCTTGCACGGCCAGTCTTGGTCTTGGTCTTGCACAGGTTTTCCTGGTCTTGGTCTTGCAAGTCTTGCTGTTAAGAAGTTTATATTTCATACGTAAATTTTACACCGGATATAGGGAATAGTACAAGCTATATGCGTATCATTGCCTGCCTTAATGCGTCATAATAATGGAAATATGTTTTAATGTAAAAAAAAAACTATCCTCTGTGCGATACGCACGCGCCGTAAACGGCGCATGGGGGATGTGAAGATAGCACTCCACATTTTCTTGAACTACGGTACTAAGTGAGGTTCGGTGGTCAGTCCCACGCCATGAAAGTGTACAGAATAGAACTACCGAAGTTCAATTTCCCTTTAATTTGAACAACTTCACTAACATTTTATTATTTTACTTTTAGTTTACTTGCTATTTTAGGCACACAACTGTTTCGTAAGATTTGACAGAAGCAAACATGGGTTATCGAAAATGATGGCCAAAATAACTTGAAGTTCTTACCTTGTAGCAATTCATAAATGTGTGTTCTCTGTCATCTTCTAGACACGGTTTCATTCAGAGTTGTGTTCTTAATTTTACATCAGTGAGTCGCAATAGCACAATTGTTCCAAATAGGAGTTTTACTGGTAGATTATTTCTATAAAATACTTGTTTCTTACTAGGTGGTCAAAATTTGAATCTTAGTAGGTGATGCTAATTCGTCCTTTAAAAACTTTCGAGCGTAGCATAGAAGCACTCACTGTTGAGGATAAACTAGTTCAAGCATCTGTTATTAAAGCAGTATTCTAAAGACACGTATGATAAAATATAAGATAAAATGAGGATATGAGCGGTAACAACAAGATACGTATGAGAACTATCAATTTCGTCTTAATACGTATGTTTAGTCTTTTTTTAAAAAATAATAATCCAGCAGCACATAAATGGGCATAAGAAATTCCGCTGTCCTATCCCTACCTCATTCTGATTACTTGAGACAATTCCAGGTCATTGAACTTCGAATCTGAAAGAACGGAAACCTTGTCAGATTCTCATATTATGTTCTTAAGTGAGAAACTTAGCTCGCTCCAAGAACATGAAAAATACCTAAATTTGGTTTTGGACAAAATGTTGAAAAATGGTAGCTTATAAAGACGGTAGTGTTCAGGACAAAATGAAAGGAACAACTACAATGTAAACACTAGTCATCGTTGTTGTCAAATAATAAGGATGTAGTTGCACATTTGCCTTAAAACATAAAATGCTAACATGATTCATGAACAAACAGTAGTTGCAATAAAAACTTTAAGTAACTGTGTGTTTCACGTCATTGCTCTGATATCTGCCATTAATAAAGTCAACAGAAATATGTTTCAAAAACTATGCAACGAGTCATTAAATTTCAGCTTTAAAAAATATGACCTGGATGAAGATATTTTTTCCTTTATTTGATGACAGTAGTTCATGTACTTCATCAGTCTTGATAAGGCTTTCACTAACAATTTTTTTCTGGGTGGCTTTTTAATTGCGAAAATGAAGCACATACGCTATATGGCCATAAGCTATATAACCGCGCGCACTCGCGATTTTAAAATCACCGTGATAAAAAAAAAATGAAACATACTCTATATGAGAGGTGGTGGAATTATCGCTTGCAGAAATACAACACATGTGTTTAAACCTCTTGACGTGCACTAGGAACTAAATAGCTTAAGTATCCTCAGAAAGAAGTAGTTACACATAATTACACAGTAAGAAGTAATTTATCTATAAGTAGTGTGTTTTGCAACAAAAGTTTGTAATCATTCATTATTAATGTGTTCATATTTGAAGTAAAATAGACCAGAAAGTAAATAGACAAAATGCAGAAAAGTGGAAGTGATATCTTGGAATAAGAAATTTATATTTTGTGTTCAAACATACAGTGCGAAAGCTAACAATTTGAGTGATTTTTTAATCAAGTTTTTTCTCTTAATCACCAGTGTGCGCACACACCAGCATTATTCATAAATTAAATCTCTCTTCCTCTCTCTGTCTGTCTGTCTGTCTGTCTTTCTCTCTAAAGAAAAGAACGTAATACAGTGAAAAAAGCACCTACTCTCTCACGGAAACTTCTCTATCCATCTTCTTTAGAGAGGAAAAATGACGGGTGCAGTGCCGTTTCAGTTCAAATGTTAATGGTATTGGAAATATCGAGCCCTAAAGTTCATTTTCCCACGCTTTCGGCAGCCTATAGCGCCGAAACACCCGCACATTTGTGCACCCTAGATGGTAGGGGGTGTTCGGATGTGCGAAGTAAATTTCCACATTTCACCCAGCCTGACCCTTAGATGCTCAAAGGGCCAAAAATAAAATTCAATCTGACATTCCGGAATTCCGAAAGTCCGACGTTCCGAAATTCCTACTTTCAGAATTTAAATTTCGGAATGCTAATTTCCATTTCGGAATTCCAAACACCCCTACTTATTTTTTTATTTCCATGTCAGGAATCTCGTGAGGCGGTTTTATCGGTGTTATTTTGCAACACTGACTTGTGTGTGTGTGTGTGTGTGTGTGTGTGCGTGTGTGTGTGTGTGTGCGTGTGTGTGTGTGTGCGTGT